>JAIUSX010000873.1:0-20456 GCA_026573805.1 Hesperophylax magnus | reverse complement strand
GTGACTTTTTCGTTCACGGGACCGGTGTATTTACGTTCTCGGCGAGCTCGCTAACAATGGCCGCATTCGGCTCCCCCCCGCTACGGGAGATGCTATAGCAGAGGGGGCCGCTCGGGTGCTAGCTAGCTCCGGGCGAAATAGGGCCGCCCTAGTCGAGCGCCGCCACAACGTCGTAAAAGTAAAGTAAAGTCAAAAAATGAAAATTTGAAGACCAAAATCGAGTCTTCTCTGACGAACAGCAAGCAAGATGCCACCCAAGACAAGTGGAAAAGCAGCCAAGAAGTCGGGCAAGGCCCAGAAGAACATCTCCAAGGGGGACAAGAAGAAGTCTAAGCGCAGGAGGAAGGAGAGCTACGCAATCTACATCTACAAAGTGCTGAAGCAGGTGCACCCCGACACCGGTATCTCCTCCAAGGCGATGAGCATCATGAACAGCTTCGTGAACGACATCTTCGAGCGCATCGCCGCCGAGGCTTCCCGCCTGGCCCACTACAACAAGAGGTCCACGATCACCAGCAGGGAGATCCAGACTGCCGTCAGGCTGCTCCTTCCCGGCGAGCTGGCCAAGCACGCCGTGTCCGAGGGCACCAAGGCCGTCACCAAGTACACCAGCTCCAAGTGAGGAGCCAACAGATGGACAGACTACCGACCAACTTGACCGACACGACACCCAGCAACACCGAGAACAAACAAACGACTCATCATCATCATCATCGTCGTCCAAGTCAAACAAAAGGCCCTTATTAGGGCCGCCAATATTTTCATTATTGTCATAAAGCAAAAGTCGATATAATACGTACAATGTTTTACCTCCTCATATATAGCATTATCATAAATATACATTTTAACAGAACGTGTATATCATGTCGGTCCAGAATAATAAACAAGCGAAATATATATTATAATAGGCGGTAAGTTAATAGCTTTGAATGCGCGCACCCTAGTGGATCAATCAGGCTTCATAACGACGCAAAAATTCCTCTGATAAAGAAGCTAATTATCGCTGCACAAGCGGAGAAATTCTACGATAATCCCACAATAATTGATTAATATCTAAAGCAAACAAAAAAAAAAAAAAAATCAAGTAAAGTATCAATAAATGATAATTCCATATCACAATTACGCCAAAGTCATTAAACTAATAATATATTTAAAATAAAAATAATACAAATCATAATAAATTGTTTCATGAACTCTGAACATGAATATTATCCAAGTTCAAAACCAGTAAGTTTGTATTTCGACCTAGACGCGAACCACTAGCGAAGCGTAGATCCCCGAATGAAAGTGTAGATCCCTGTCTCTGGCGGCAAATCCGCGAACCAAACTTTGCGGCGGCAGTATTTGAATAGATAGATTTAAATTCATTCATTACACAATTTATTCACAGATATGAGATAAGAGAAGGAAATTAACAATTATATCACCTTCATCTTATTCGGTAGAAAAAATTTATGTAATAAGTATAAAAGCTCTGCATAGACTGCTGACCTCTAATGCCAATAAAGGAAAATGATATAGTACCAAAACACACAAAAAATGGTTTGAGGCCAGACTATACACTCTATACTTTTGACAATAAGAATTTTATTATTGAACTTTTCGAAAGAAAGAAATGTACGATGGCGAAAGATGTATTTTTAAATATGTAATTAATATATATTATTTTTTTTTTTCAATAAATACTTGTGCGTGATCTAATAATAAATAACTTGATCCTTCTGACTCTGTGACCGGATATATCGTCAAAATGATAATTCAACACACCTCCAAAAAGTGATATGAAGTCATGAAAAGTGATGAAACAAAAACTAGGCTAAATAGGTTACGTAGGTAACTATTAAACGTAGTTTTTGTTTCATCACTTTTCATGACGCTATATCACTTTTTGGAGGTGTGTTGAATTGTCATTTTGATGAAATATCATGGAACCATATCCTGGAGGTGATTTGATCATTAGTAAAAATCATTTAATAAATAATTATTGTTAATTATTGCAGAGTGTTATTGTTATTATTATATCGTATTCATCTCGGTTTAAAAATATTGACGTCTGATAATGTTATGATAAAATAATATCATCGCTTCACCCATTTCACGTTGTTCAATTCATTTACGAGCGGAGAATTATTAATATGATGATCAAAACCTGTCGGTTCCATGATATTTCATCAAAACGCAATAATTATTTATTAAATGATTTTTACTAATGATCAAATCACCTCCAGGATATATGTATTTAAAATTTAATGCTCTCTCTTATTACCAACAAGGCAATCTATTATAACAACTCACGTCTAAAAGTTTGCACTTTATGAAACTATAGTGTACAATGAACGTGGCGCTGCGTTAACATGCGTGTCGGTTGTTATTTAATGTGGTTTGTATTTATGTAAATGTGTAAAGTAGTATTGTTTTAGAATAGAGTTGTTTAATTGATATGATTAGAATAGAGTTGTTTAATTGTTCTTACATTTCTTGACTTTCAGAATAACAGGAGAGCGGGTCTCCGGCTGGCTTCGGGCCCGTACAAGTTTCCCGGGACAGCAGAGAGCGAGCTGCTCGCATCCACTCCGTGAAAGCAGCACATCACCGCTCACCTCGACTCCTCGCCCAACACAGAAAATGCTACGTTTGGAAGGAACCTGCAAACACAATAATATCATTCATTAATAAATGGCTGATCAGAGGAGGGGGAAGATAGAGAGGGGGGGTTAAAAAAAAATATGGCACTCAAAAGGGACACCACGCACAACACAAACAATGTTCCGGAGACAAAAACAGCAAACACAATAATATCATTAATAATTGGAGGTCAGAAGAGGGGGGAATGGAAGGGAGGGGGGGGGGGGGAAAGAAAGAGGTATTTAAAAAAAAAAAAAATAAACAAAAAGGGGACTCCTCGCACCACACAAACAACACTGGTAGGTTGGGTCGGATTAGCTTAGGTTAGGTCAGGAGAGGGAGGGGTCGAGTGAGAGGGGGCATGGAGTAGGGGGGGGGGGGGGGGTTAAAACAAGAGGAATTAGAACAAAAAAAATGCTACACAAAAGGGACTCCTCGCACCACACAAACAACGTTGTTAGGTTGGGTTGGGTTGTAGGTTAGGTTATAGATTAGGTTGGATTAGTTTAGGTTGGGTTAGGTTAGTTTAGGTTGGATTAGTTTAGGTTGGGTTAGTTCAGTTTGGGTTAGGTTAGGTTGGGTTAGGTTAGGTTGGGTTAGGTAAGGTTGGGTTGGGTTGGGTTAGGTAAGGTTGGGTTGGGTTAGGTAAGGTTGGGTTAGGTAAGGTTGGGTTAGGTTAGGTTGGGTTAGGTTAGGTTGGGTTAGGTAAGGTTGGGTTGGGTAAGGTTGGGTTAGGTTAGGTTTGGTTAGGTAAGGTTGGGTTAGGTTAGGTTTGGTTATGTTGGGTTAGGTTATGTTGGGTTAGGTTATGTTGGGTTAGGTTAGGTTAGGTTGGGTTAGGTTGGGTTAGGTTAGGTTAGGTTAGGTTAGGTTATGTTGGGTTAGGTTGGGTTAGGTTAGGTTGGGTTAGGTTAGGTTAGGTTATGTTTGGTTAGGTTGGGTTAGGTTAGGTTAGGTTAGGTTAGGTTGGGTTAGGTTAGGTTATGTTTGGTTAGGTTGGGTTGGGTTAGGTTGGGTTAGTTTGGGTTGGGTTAGTTTGGGTTGGGTTAGGTTAGTTTGGGTTGGGTTAGGTTAGTTTGGGTTAGGTTAGTTTGGGTTGGGTTAGGTTAGGTTAGTTTGGGTTAGTTTGGGTTGGTTTAGGATAGGTTAGTTTGGGTTGGGTTAGGTTAGTTTGGGTTGGGTTAGGTTAGTTTGGGTTGGGTTAGGTTAGTTTGGGTTAGGCTAAGCTAGGCTAGGCTAGGTTAGGTTATTCTTACTTTTCATTATTATCTAAGTCATACCAACTGTTGTCCCACCATTCTGTACATTCACTCATACCCCAATTGGGGATGCCATAGGCTCACTGGCTACAGGTGGTTAGCAGCAGTTGGGACATTTGATTACACAAATGATACGGAAGCCTTGTAATAACAATAATTCGATAATTTGTATAGCGCCCTTTTGTGAAAACAGAAAAACATGGCAAAACATGGCCAAACCTGGCCAGTCAAGCTCAGATAAACACACTGTAGTAGAAAAACACTGGACATTAATTTCACATTTGCTATTCTTTTAACACACATTACTGTTGCCTATTGTATGGTTTATTAGAAGATTAGGGGCACAAGTAGAATTGATATTTATTTTTAAAGGCTCGAGAATATATGACTCTTTAGGACTGGTGAACTTTGATGAAATGAACTTAAAAAGTTTACAAATTCTTCTACTAAACACCGCATTATGAAGTTCCACGATGTACACGTCGTCTGAACATTCAGGTGTCATTTTGATTTTTAATTGTGATCGTTTTATATTCGTTTGTTTGCGATATAATATTATTATGACGAAGATGATGACTATGACGGATGGGAGAAGACGATGGACGGCATGGGGACGAATGAACTACCCGATCCGGTGGATATCTACCGGAGAAGCGGGATTTATTCACGTCATGTCAAAACAACTCGCATTATTGCCCGATATAAAATCAGATACGTAGATATATCACGCACATCATATCAATTGATTAAAGTTTCTCCACTGTAAAAACACTGATCTAAAAACACTGATCTAAAAACACAATGATCTCTGTCATGACAGAGGCTAGATCGAAAATATGATTTCAAACAAAACGGTAAAACAACAAACAACATTTGACGTAAGGAAAACGAATTCATGGGGCAGTGTTGCCATCGCAAATATATGTTCTTTCACCGCAGATTTTTGATTAAATAATTGCATCAAGTACTTACCGATGAACATTAATTATTTCACAACTTTTTTTCTTTTTTTTTTTTTTAATTCATCACTTTTAATATTAATACTAGATCGGTGTGAGTCCATGCAGCGTCATGTCAGGAAAGAAACGTGAATACTTTTGGAATTAATTTGTTTACTATTTTTGTGTGAATGTCGGTTAAACTATCGAATTGTGGTTTCGCTTGCACAGAAATCTTCCTCCTTGCTTACGAAATGTTTGATTAATCAGTATTACAAATATGTTATATTGAATTCAAACATGAGACAGAATTACTGTATCATACGTATCCAGACCTCCAGAATCTTTCAGAGGAATTCATATTTACGTAAAAATTACAATTGAATAATAATAAAATATATATATTTATAAAATAATATATAAAATATATATATATATATATATATATATATGTTTCGTGTTCAACAGCTGTTATAAGCAAGTATGTCGAAGAGCGTCTTCGCTCTTTCGCACACACTAAATAATAATAGTTAAAAATGAGACGAATGGTGCCGTGCCATTTCGTTGTGATTGTAAGTGTGCGCCAATATAGGTACACACGTGCATTATTCAACGGAATTCGAATAAAATATTTGCCAGATGGGTTTTCAAACTTTGACAAAGGATAAAACAGTGGTGACATGTGGTGAAAATATGAATAATAATTTTTTTATTAAAAAAAAACGTTACCGGACAGCAAAGTGCACATAAGATTTTTTACTTCAAATATGCTAAGGAATAGCTGGTTAAAGTTTGTCGGGTACGTGCCGATACACCCTGTATACATATATATTTTTTTTATTGAATATAATTAATTTATATTCAATATAATTAATTTAAATTCAATTTAATCATTAAAATACTTTTTTTTTATTTAATCGTTAACCCAAAAAGCCATGGACATAGGGGGAGTATTCAAACAGAGGGGATTCTCTTTATTTTTACGTTTCTTTTTCTGTTGTTTTTTTTTTCTACCAATTTCTTCTTTCTATGGTTTAGACAGTTGTCAATCTTGTTGTTTGTGTTCATCCCGTAACTCTCGCGATCGCCGTTTGATAATAATGTAAATAAACTTTGATCAATCGATTTGATGCCAGTTATACGGATCTGATGTGTTGTGTGTGTTGTGTGCGTGTGCGTGCGCGGGTGTGTGTGATGTTTGTTAAATAATCATTAAATAATAATCTTCGCGCGCGCGAAGCGATCTGAACAAAAATGGCGCGTGGAGGTCCGAACCTCCGCTTTCTTTCATTTCGCCGTATTATTTCACCTTTTCTCGTCTTCCTCGCCGCTTTTCGCCGTCGCCTCCGCGCTCTCTCACCGGACCCCCGAACACCTGAACGGCCGCCCTCTCGGGGGTCGGTCACGCCGGGCGGCCATCATTTTTCATGAACAATGCATCGCGATTGACTTCCGTTTCCGTTTCCAAGTGTCAAGTTCAGTGGGTGGATCAATCAAACGTGCAACTATCTGATGATGCGTGAATAATTATCGACATATATTCCGTTGATATTTTCATTTATTCCATAATTAAATTTAAATCATAAATTTTCCAACATTTAACTTCATTAAAAGTAATAAGTATTCTTTCGCACACCCACAGCTTCTTTCCACGTGTTTCTTTTTTTTTTTTGTAGATTAAATGTAGTGGCAATTTAGTAAATTTAGTAAAAGGGAGAAAAAAAAAAAAACGAAAAATCAATTGAAAATTTGTATGAATGAAATTTTCAAATTTTGAAAATAAAAATAAAATTCGATCTTATTGTAGGATTAGTATGGCTGGGAAGGCCGGCATAAAATTTGGTCGCTTGGGAAACAATTAAGTCCAATGTTGGTGTCATTATGGATAGAAGAAATTCTAATCCATTTAGGTGCGTTTAAAGCAAGGCTTTATTTTGAAAGAGTTGAATCTTTTGTATGAGACTTGGAGCGGCGTGCCCCCAAATGGGGCATCCGTACGTGAAACCTGGTCTTATTGTTGTTTTATAAAGAAGTAATTTATTATCCGTTGATAAACGACTTTTCTTTCCCATCATTGGATAAAGTGATGCTAGACATTTATTTGCTGCTGTTATTTTTCCAGTTATTTGTCATCCGATGATGTTCTGATTAAATATCTTATACGGTTTTTGTTTCTTTGTCTGTCTGTAGTTTTTTTTTTTTTGTTTTTGTTTTCCTACTTTTTATTCATCATCATAATCATAATTCATATAATTTTTTTTAATTTTAAATTTTTTTTTTTTTAAGCACATAAACAATCGCAAACATTAATAGTTTAACCAGGTTATTATTTTCATGTCTTCGAGGGCTCGTCTCTCACGCCGCGCCGCGCCGCCCCCGGCTGTCCTGTAAGAAATCAGATATAATAGCATCATCAGTAGGGCTCGTTTAATTTTTTAAAATTAATTTCGTCTAACATTATTAATTTATTTCGCATTATTATCACGCCTAGGTCGATTTGGCGGACACATAATATTATACAGGCCCGAGCACCGCGAGCCCGATGTATGCTGTGGGCCGGCACGCCGTTCTACGGCGGGGCGGCTCGGGGGCCCTGTCGGCGCTCGCGGGGCCCCCCGACGGCGGGAATGCTGCGGGACCCCCCGGCCGGAGTCCCGCCCTCGCCCACGCCGCCCTCTAGACCCGCCGACTCGAGGGTCTCCCGAGCTGCGGTCTCTTTTGTGGCACTCCGAGTCGCCGCCCTCGCGCATTTCCTCATCCGGAGCCTCACTGCGCCTAGCGCCGCTCCCGGGGAGCGAAGATTCCCCTCCCTCCGCGGGCCCACATCTCTGTCCTACGCCCGCCCGCTCCCTACCGTTCCGGAAAATTTATCCTCGCTGATAAAATCCTATTTTACTACGATGACCTAAGCATAAATGATACACGTTTTCATCATCACAATCGACAAGCGAGCTCTCTGCGCCGGCGGCACGGTAGGGACGCCATTCGAAT
Source organism: Hesperophylax magnus (assembly GCA_026573805.1). Classification (NCBI taxonomy): domain Eukaryota; kingdom Metazoa; phylum Arthropoda; class Insecta; order Trichoptera; family Limnephilidae; genus Hesperophylax; species Hesperophylax magnus. Next base: position 12,643 of record JAIUSX010000873.1, on the reverse strand, counting down.
TCCCTCGGCTGATCCTCATCCATCAGCCACAAAGCTATTCCAGCATCAGCAAGCAAGCCGAACAGCACCACCAGCACCAATCTACAATGGCAGATACAGCACTAGCAGCGACGGCGGCGTCTCCCGTTCCGACCACTCCCGCCAAGAAGGCAAAGGCATCCGCCGCGGCGGCCAAGAAGCCCAAGGCGAAGCCCTCTCACCCGAAGACGTCCGAGATGGTCAACAACGCCATCAAGGAGCTGAAGGAGCGCGGCGGCTCGTCCCTGCAGGCCATCAAGAAGTACATCACCGCCAACTACAAGGTCGACGCCGATAAGCTGGCCCCCTTCATCAAGAAGTACCTGAAGGGAGCCGTCGAGTCCGGCGCCCTGGTCCAGACCAAGGGCAAGGGAGCGTCCGGCTCCTTCAAGTTGGAGGCGAAGGCCAAGGGTTCCGCCGGCGGCGCCAAGAAGCCGGCCGCCGCCGCGCCCAAGAAGCGCACCTCTGCCGCCTCCGCCGCCAAGAAGCCCAGGAAGGCGGCCGCCGCGCCCGCCAAGGCGAAGAAGGCCGTCGCCCCCGCCAAGGCGAAGAAGGCTCCCGCCGGCTCGCCGGCCAAGAAGGCCGCCGCCGCCGCCGCCAAGAAGCCCGCCGCGAAGCCAAAGAGCCCCACGAAGGCGAAGAAGTCGGCCAAGCCCCCGACCAAGAAGCCCAAGGCGCCCAAGCCGAAGAAGGCTGCCGCAGCTCCCAAGGGCAAGCCCGCAGCGAAGAAGGCCGCACCCAAGAAGTAGGACTTCCACATGACTTCACGTGTGTGTATAGTTATATATTGTCATTATATAATATATCTATCACCACCGCGGATATATCAGCTGGCGGAAAGCGAGCACCCGAGTCGCGGTGCCAAGTTGTTGACGATAAAAAGCCCTTTTCAGGGCTACCAATGATTTCATAAATGCATAATACAAAAATATTCGAAGAGATTAGAGAGAGTATCGCAAGAGGTATAATAGTAAAATACGTCAATTATTATTCATTCCACCGAATTTCATAGTATTTATTATTATTATCATAACCATTCATTTGCATAACTTATATAATGGCAATAAAGCACGGGTAAGGGTTTTTCCGGAAGCGCCATAGGGAAGCGCATAATAATAGTAAGTCATAGAGTAATCATGTCATAAAGTAATTTAAAGGCTTACGAATTTTTTCACAGAATGACAACATCAATGAAAAGGACGCAGCCCAAAAATGAAATTCTCACAGTCCACACAGTATGAAGGTGAATTTTTAGTAAAAAGTATGAAACTTTTAAATTTATTTTCCTTCCCTGCTGTACAATGAAAACGTGCATATTTGTTAGGGTTAATTTTTTTTTTTCCTCTTTTTTTTCATATTTTTTTTTTCCTTTTTTTTTTTTTTTTTTCCCTTCCTACCAAAAGACAGAAGACCTCCGACTCGATATGTTATGTAGCCAGGTAGCATTTTTTTAATCCTCATGCCAGGGGCGTGTGACGCCGTTCTGTTTACATAGAGAATATCAACTTTAAATTAAAAACTATTAAATTTTCCTGCTCCGGCGCGGTTATTTTTATGTTTTTTCCTAGATTCTTATTTGCCGTGAAGTGGGAATCGTTTAAAATTTCTGAATTTAACTCTACTTTTTATTTTTACAAATAAAACGGCGTTCTTTGCGCCTCGAAATAATTCTTACCTCGCGTGACTAATCATATTATATTATACTTTGCGGGCAGTCGGTCGGTCCGTCCGAGAATTGTGTAAGATGCATTAAACGGCTTGAACATAGTGGTGGCCCTGAGAAGGGCCGTTTTGTGAGTTTTATCACACTGTCAAGTAGTGTGTTGTCGTAAATAAACAATCGGGTGGATGTGACGGTGACGGTGATGGTGTGGTGGTCGCGCGCAGCCTAGCCGCCGAAGCCGTACAGGGTGCGACCCTGGCGCTTCAGGGCGTACACGACGTCCATGGCGGTGACGGTCTTCCTCTTGGCGTGCTCGGTGTAGGTGACAGCATCCCTGATCACGTTCTCCAGGAACACCTTCAGCACGCCGCGAGTCTCCTCGTAGATCAGGCCGGAGATACGCTTGACGCCTCCCCTGCGAGCCAGACGGCGGATGGCCGGCTTCGTGATGCCCTGGATGTTATCGCGAAGCACCTTCCTGTGACGCTTGGCTCCACCCTTTCCGAGGCCTTTTCCTCCCTTTCCGCGACCGGTCATGGTGTTTTTCGGTTTGTTTTCGGTTAAGACGAACGCGAAGGCAACCGCTCAGTAAGGCGGGTGAAGAACGATTTTTCAGTTTCCGGATTTCGCCTTCATTTTATACTCTCTGGCCAAACCGACGATGGCCCCCCACTCGCGTAGCATGACTGACTGCAGGGTTGCCAATTCGTGGTGAATTCCCAAAATCGCGGTGAATTCTGATGAATTGTAAATTTAATAAGAAAAGTTAAAGTGCGGAGATCCCATTAAAAGATCATTTTTTGATTTTCCGACAATATTGAAAAATAATATTTCCAATTATTAAAAGTACTATAATTTCGTTTTCTTTCGCAGGATATATATATATTATAAATGTAGTATAAATACTTATTTTTACGAATTTTATACGCATATAAAAAAAAAAAATAAAATAAAAAATATATATATAATTTTGATTTTGAATTTTCCACTGTGGGTATTTTAGAACATACGCATTGGCAACCCTGATTTACTCACTCCCCAAGACCCGGCGGGCGACCAATGGCATCGCACCGTCGCACTCTCACGGTTCTTTCCTATAAATAGGGCGACGAGACTGTTTTTCGGGTCACTGTAATATTTCAAACAGAACATGGCTCGTACAAAGCAGACCGCCCGCAAGTCTACCGGAGGCAAGGCTCCCAGGAAGCAGCTGGCCACGAAGGCGGCGAGGAAGAGCGCGCCCGCCACCGGAGGAGTGAAGAAGCCCCATCGCTACAGGCCCGGCACGGTCGCCCTTCGCGAGATCCGCCGCTACCAGAAGAGCACGGAGTTGCTGATCCGCAAGCTGCCCTTCCAGCGACTGGTGCGCGAGATCGCCCAGGACTTCAAGACCGACCTGCGCTTCCAGAGCTCAGCCGTGATGGCCCTGCAGGAGGCGAGCGAGGCCTACCTGGTCGGCCTCTTCGAGGACACCAACCTTTGCGCGATCCACGCCAAGCGCGTCACCATCATGCCCAAGGACATCCAGCTGGCGAGACGCATCCGCGGCGAGCGTGCTTAAGCCGCGAGCGAGCAACCAACCGACCGACCATCTAATCAAATCAATCGGATCGAAGCGAGACAACAAACAAACAAACAAACAAACAAACAACAGCTCACCATTCCAATTTCGACCCAATCGACGCGAAACGTCACACAAAATGGCCCTTATCAGGGCCGCCAAATGTTCATCCGATTGCAAATTACTCTATCGAAAATACGAAAAAAAAAAAAAAAAAACACCACACCCACCCCATATCCATAATTTATTCATGTTTTTTTAAACTTTTTAATCACTTTCTTTGCGAAAGTGTCGGACGCGTCACCCCCATCACTATTGTATTGATTTATCATCTATAATTTATCATTGTCTGTGGTCATAAATGTCAAATTAAGGGTAAGTGCGTATTGTAAAATATCTAAATGAATGAATAGTCATAAAACAGTCGAAAATATCATATAATACGACTAGACCCAATAAAATCATCGTCATAAAGGAGCTAGAGCTTGTAAATCAAGCTAATTTTACTCCATTTGCCATTATCCATTAATCACAAATTGATTGACACGTTGCTTTAACCTCAAATTGAATGAGATTTAAAATGTCAACTTTTCGCCAATAATAATGCACGAATAGAATATATTTTGTACATACATACATACATAGATTTAAGACCGTGAAGAATATAATTATTTACATATAGTGTAGGTATATAACGACTTTTGTAATTTTAAAATAGTGAGAAAAATTGGCGGCCCTGAGAAGGGCCTTTTTTAAATAATGAATCAAGTCATCTTGATGGTATGGTGTGGTGGTGGTCGTGGACTTGAGGGACGTTCATTTTTTTTTTTTTCTGATGTTAGTATAGTTTGTCGCTGTCAAAATTACGCCTTCTTTTCTGTCTTCTTGGGCAGGAGAACAGCCTGAATGTTGGGCAGAACACCTCCCTGAGCAATGGTCACGCCGGAGAGCAGCTTGTTGAGCTCCTCGTCGTTTCGGATGGCCAACTGCAGATGGCGGGGGATGATCCTGGTCTTCTTGTTGTCCCTGGCGGCGTTGCCGGCCAGCTCGAGAACCTCGGCGGCCAGGTACTCCATGACGGCGGCCAGGTAGACGGGGGCACCGGCGCCCACCCTCTCGGCGTAGTTGCCCTTCCTCAGCAGGCGGTGGATACGTCCGACGGGAAACTGGAGTCCGGCGCGGTTAGAGCGGGACTTTGCCTTTCCCTTCACTTTGCCTCCTTTGCCGCGACCTGACATGATAGGGGTGCTGGGTGCTTGAGAACTGCTTCGATAGCGGAATAGCAGACTCGGTTAGGCGAGTCTGGCAAAATTTTTGCTTGTGACTTTTTCGTTCACGGGACCGGTGTATTTACGTTCTCGGCGAGCTCGCTAACAATGGCCGCATTCGGCTCCCCCCCGCTACGGGAGATGCTATAGCAGAGGGGGCCGCTCGGGTGCTAGCTAGCTCCGGGCGAAATAGGGCCGCCCTAGTCGAGCGCCGCCACAACGTCGTAAAAGTAAAGTAAAGTCAAAAAATGAAAATTTGAAGACCAAAATCGAGTCTTCTCTGACGAACAGCAAGCAAGATGCCACCCAAGACAAGTGGAAAAGCAGCCAAGAAGTCGGGCAAGGCCCAGAAGAACATCTCCAAGGGGGACAAGAAGAAGTCTAAGCGCAGGAGGAAGGAGAGCTACGCAATCTACATCTACAAAGTGCTGAAGCAGGTGCACCCCGACACCGGTATCTCCTCCAAGGCGATGAGCATCATGAACAGCTTCGTGAACGACATCTTCGAGCGCATCGCCGCCGAGGCTTCCCGCCTGGCCCACTACAACAAGAGGTCCACGATCACCAGCAGGGAGATCCAGACTGCCGTCAGGCTGCTCCTTCCCGGCGAGCTGGCCAAGCACGCCGTGTCCGAGGGCACCAAGGCCGTCACCAAGTACACCAGCTCCAAGTGAGGAGCCAACAGATGGACAGACTACCGACCAACTTGACCGACACGACACCCAGCAACACCGAGAACAAACAAACGACTCATCATCATCATCATCGTCGTCCAAGTCAAACAAAAGGCCCTTATTAGGGCCGCCAATATTTTCATTATTGTCATAAAGCAAAAGTCGATATAATACGTACAATGTTTTACCTCCTCATATATAGCATTATCATAAATATACATTTTAACAGAACGTGTATATCATGTCGGTCCAGAATAATAAACAAGCGAAATATATATTATAATAGGCGGTAAGTTAATAGCGTTGAATGCGCGCACCCTAGTGGATCAATCAGGCTTCATAACGACGCAAAAATTCCTCTGATAAAGAAGCTAATTATCGCTGCACAAGCGGAGAAATTCTACGATAATCCCACAATAATTGATTAATATCTAAAGCAAACAAAAAAAAAAAAAAAATCAAGTAAAGTATCAATAAATGATAATTCCATATCACAATTACGCCAAAGTCATTAAACTAATAATATATTTAAAATAAAAATAATACAAATCATAATAAATTGTTTCATGAACTCTGAACATGAATATTATCCAAGTTCAAAACCAGTAAGTTTGTATTTCGACCTAGACGCGAACCACTAGCGAAGCGTAGATCCCCGAATGAAAGTGTAGATCCCTGTCTCTGGCGGCAAATCCGCGAACCAAACTTTGCGGCGGCAGTATTTGAATAGATAGATTTAAATTCATTCATTACACAATTTATTCACAGATATGAGATAAGAGAAGGAAATTAACAATTATATCACCTTCATCTTATTCGGTAGAAAAAATTTATGTAATAAGTATAAAAGCTCTGCATAGACTGCTGACCTCTAATGCCAATAAAGGAAAATGATATAGTACCAAAACACACAAAAAATGGTTTGAGGCCAGACTATACACTCTATACTTTTGACAATAAGAATTTTATTATTGAACTTTTCGAAAGAAAGAAATGTACGATGGCGAAAGATGTATTTTTAAATATGTAATTAATATATATTATTTTTTTTTCAATAAATACTTGTGCGTGATCTAATAATAAATAACTTGATCCTTCTGACTCTGTGACCGGATATATCGTCAAAATGATAATTCAACACACCTCCAAAAAGTGATATGAAGTCATGAAAAGTGATGAAACAAAAACTAGGCTAAATAGGTTACGTAGGTAACTATTAAACGTAGTTTTTGTTTCATCACTTTTCATGACGCTATATCACTTTTTGGAGGTGTGTTGAATTGTCATTTTGATGAAATATCATGGAACCATATCCTGGAGGTGATTTGATCATTAGTAAAAATCATTTAATAAATAATTATTGTTAATTATTGCAGAGTGTTATTGTTATTATTATATCGTATTCATCTCGGTTTAAAAATATTGACGTCTGATAATGTTATGATAAAATAATATCATCGCTTCACCCATTTCACGTTGTTCAATTCATTTACGAGCGGAGAATTATTAATATGATGATCAAAACCTGTCGGTTCCATGATATTTCATCAAAACGCAATAATTATTTATTAAATGATTTTTACTAATGATCAAATCACCTCCAGGATATATGTATTTAAAATTTAATGCTCTCTCTTATTACCAACAAGGCAATCTATTATAACAACTCACGTCTAAAAGTTTGCACTTTATGAAACTATAGTGTACAATGAACGTGGCGCTGCGTTAACATGCGTGTCGGTTGTTATTTAATGTGGTTTGTATTTATGTAAATGTGTAAAGTAGTATTGTTTTAGAATAGAGTTGTTTAATTGATATGATTAGAATAGAGTTGTTTAATTGTTCTTACATTTCTTGACTTTCAGAATAACAGGAGAGCGGGTCTCCGGCTGGCTTCGGGCCCGTACAAGTTTCCCGGGACAGCAGAGAGCGAGCTGCTCGCATCCACTCCGTGAAAGCAGCACATCACCGCTCACCTCGACTCCTCGCCCAACACAGAAAATGCTACGTTTGGAAGGAACCTGCAAACACAATAATATCATTCATTAATAAATGGCTGATCAGAGGAGGGGGAAGATAGAGAGGGGGGGTTAAAAAAAAATATGGCACTCAAAAGGGACACCACGCACAACACAAACAATGTTCCGGAGACAAAAACAGCAAACACAATAATATCATTAATAATTGGAGGTCAGAAGAGGGGGGAATGGAAGGGAGGGGGGGGGGGGGAAAGAAAGAGGTATTTAAAAAAAAAAAAAATAAACAAAAAGGGGACTCCTCGCACCACACAAACAACACTGGTAGGTTGGGTCGGATTAGCTTAGGTTAGGTCAGGAGAGGGAGGGGTCGAGTGAGAGGGGGCATGGAGTAGGGGGGGGGGGGGGTTAAAACAAGAGGAATTAGAACAAAAAAAATGCTACACAAAAGGGACTCCTCGCACCACACAAACAACGTTGTTAGGTTGGGTTGGGTTGTAGGTTAGGTTATAGATTAGGTTGGATTAGTTTAGGTTGGGTTAGGTTAGTTTAGGTTGGATTAGTTTAGGTTGGGTTAGTTCAGTTTGGGTTAGGTTAGGTTGGGTTAGGTTAGGTTGGGTTAGGTAAGGTTGGGTTGGGTTGGGTTAGGTAAGGTTGGGTTGGGTTAGGTAAGGTTGGGTTAGGTAAGGTTGGGTTAGGTTAGGTTGGGTTAGGTTAGGTTGGGTTAGGTAAGGTTGGGTTGGGTAAGGTTGGGTTAGGTTAGGTTTGGTTAGGTAAGGTTGGGTTAGGTTAGGTTTGGTTATGTTGGGTTAGGTTATGTTGGGTTAGGTTATGTTGGGTTAGGTTAGGTTAGGTTGGGTTAGGTTGGGTTAGGTTAGGTTAGGTTAGGTTAGGTTATGTTGGGTTAGGTTGGGTTAGGTTAGGTTGGGTTAGGTTAGGTTAGGTTATGTTTGGTTAGGTTGGGTTAGGTTAGGTTAGGTTAGGTTAGGTTGGGTTAGGTTAGGTTATGTTTGGTTAGGTTGGGTTGGGTTAGGTTGGGTTAGTTTGGGTTGGGTTAGTTTGGGTTGGGTTAGGTTAGTTTGGGTTGGGTTAGGTTAGTTTGGGTTAGGTTAGTTTGGGTTGGGTTAGGTTAGGTTAGTTTGGGTTAGTTTGGGTTGGTTTAGGATAGGTTAGTTTGGGTTGGGTTAGGTTAGTTTGGGTTGGGTTAGGTTAGTTTGGGTTGGGTTAGGTTAGTTTGGGTTAGGCTAAGCTAGGCTAGGCTAGGTTAGGTTATTCTTACTTTTCATTATTATCTAAGTCATACCAACTGTTGTCCCACCATTCTGTACATTCACTCATACCCCAATTGGGGATGCCATAGGCTCACTGGCTACAGGTGGTTAGCAGCAGTTGGGACATTTGATTACACAAATGATACGGAAGCCTTGTAATAACAATAATTCGATAATTTGTATAGCGCCCTTTTGTGAAAACAGAAAAACATGGCAAAACATGGCCAAACCTGGCCAGTCAAGCTCAGATAAACACACTGTAGTAGAAAAACACTGGACATTAATTTCACATTTGCTATTCTTTTAACACACATTACTGTTGCCTATTGTATGGTTTATTAGAAGATTAGGGGCACAAGTAGAATTGATATTTATTTTTAAAGGCTCGAGAATATATGACTCTTTAGGACTGGTGAACTTTGATGAAATGAACTTAAAAAGTTTACAAATTCTTCTACTAAACACCGCATTATGAAGTTCCACGATGTACACGTCGTCTGAACATTCAGGTGTCATTTTGATTTTTAATTGTGATCGTTTTATATTCGTTTGTTTGCGATATAATATTATTATGACGAAGATGATGACTATGACGGATGGGAGAAGACGATGGACGGCATGGGGACGAATGAACTACCCGATCCGGTGGATATCTACCGGAGAAGCGGGATTTATTCACGTCATGTCAAAACAAACAACTCGCATTATTGCCCGATATAAAATCAGATACGTAGATATATCACGCACATCATATCAATTGATTAAAGTTTCTCCACTGTAAAAACACTGATCTAAAAACACAATGATCTCTGTCATGACAGAGGCTAGATCGAAAATATGATTTCAAACAAAACGGTAAAACAACAAACAACATTTGACGTAAGGAAAACGAATTCATGGGGCAGTGTTGCCATCGCAAATATATGTTCTTTCACCGCAGATTTTTGATTAAATAATTGCATCAAGTACTTACCGATGAACATTAATTATTTCACAACTTTTTTTCTTTTTTTTTTTTTTAATTCATCACTTTTAATATTAATACTAGATCGGTGTGAGTCCATGCAGCGTCATGTCAGGAAAGAAACGTGAATACTTTTGGAATTAATTTGTTTACTATTTTTGTGTGAATGTCGGTTAAACTATCGAATTGTGGTTTCGCTTGCACAGAAATCTTCCTCCTTGCTTACGAAATGTTTGATTAATCAGTATTACAAATATGTTATATTGAATTCAAACATGAGACAGAATTACTGTATCATACGTATCCAGACCTCCAGAATCTTTCAGAGGAATTCATATTTACGTAAAAATTACAATTGAATAATAATAAAATATATATATTTATAAAATAATATATAAAATAATATATAAAATATATATATATATGTTTCGTGTTCAACAGCTGTTATAAGCAAGTATGTCGAAGAGCGTCTTCGCTCTTTCGCACACACTAAATAATAATAGTTAAAAATGAGACGAATGGTGCCGTGCCATTTCGTTGTGATTGTAAGTGTGCGCCAATATAGGTACACACGTGCATTATTCAACGGAATTCGAATAAAATATTTGCCAGATGGGTTTTCAAACTTTGACAAAGGATAAAACAGTGGTGACATGTGGTGAAAATATGAATAATAATTTTTTTATTAAAAAAAAACGTTACCGGACAGCAAAGTGCACATAAGATTTTTTACTTCAAATATGCTAAGGAATAGCTGGTTAAAGTTTGTCGGGTACGTGCCGATACACCCTGTATACATATATATTTTTTTTATTGAATATAATTAATTTATATTCAATATAATTAATTTAAATTCAATTTAATCATTAAAATACTTTTTTTTTATTTAATCGTTAACCCAAAAAGCCATGGACATAGGGGGAGTATTCAAACAGAGGGGATTCTCTTTATTTTTACGTTTCTTTTTCTGTTGTTTTTTTTTTCTACCAATTTCTTCTTTCTATGGTTTAGACAGTTGTCAATCTTGTTGTTTGTGTTCATCCCGTAACTCTCGCGATCGCCGTTTGATAATAATGTAAATAAACTTTGATCAATCGATTTGATGCCAGTTATACGGATCTGATGTGTTGTGTGTGTTGTGTGCGTGTGCGTGCGCGGGTGTGTGTGATGTTTGTTAAATAATAATCTTCGCGCGCGCGAAACGATCTGAACAAAAATGGCGCGTGGAGGTCCGAACCTCCGCTTTCTTTCATTTCGCCGTATTATTTCACCTTTTCTCGTCTTCCTCGCCGCTTTTCGCCGTCGCCTCCGCGCTCTCTCACCGGACCCCCGAACACCTGAACGGCCGCCCTCTCGGGGGTCGGTCACGCCGGGCGGCCATCATTTTTCATGAACAATGCATCGCGATTGACTTCCGTTTCCGTTTCCAAGTGTCAAGTTCAGTGGGTGGATCAATCAAACGTGCAACTATCTGATGATGCGTGAATAATTATCGACATATATTCCGTTGATATTTTCATTTATTCCATAATTAAATTTAAATCATAAATTTTCCAACATTTAACTTCATTAAAAGTAATAAGTATTCTTTCGCACACCCACAGCTTCTTTCCACGTGTTTCTTTTTTTTTTTTTTTTGTAGATTAAATGTAGTGGCAATTTAGTAAATTTAGTAAAAGGGAGAAAAAAAAAAAAACGAAAAATCAATTGAAAATTTGTATGAATGAAATTTTCAAATTTTGAAAATAAAAATAAAATTCGATCTTATTGTAGGATTAGTATGGCTGGGAAGGCCGGCATAAAATTTGGTCGCTTGGGAAACAATTAAGTCCAATGTTGGTGTCATTATGGATAGAAGAAATTCTAATCCATTTAGGTGCGTTTAAAGCAAGGCTTTATTTTGAAAGAGTTGAATCTTTTGTATGAGACTTGGAGCGGCGTGCCCCCAAATGGGGCATCCGTACGTGAAACCTGGTCTTATTGTTGTTTTATAAAGAAGTAATTTATTATCCGTTGATAAACGACTTTTCTTTCCCATCATTGGATAAAGTGATGCTAGACATTTATTTGCTGCTGTTATTTTTCCAGTTATTTGTCATCCGATGATGTTCTGATTAAATATCTTATACGGTTTTTGTTTCTTTGTCTGTCTGTAGTTTTTTTTTTGTTTTTGTTTTCCTACTTTTTATTCATCATCATAATCATAATTCATATAATTTTTTTTAATTTTAAATTTTTTTTTTTTTAAGCACATAAACAATCGCAAACATTAATAGTTTAACCAGGTTATTATTTTCATGTCTTCGAGGGCTCGTCTCTCACGCCGCGCCGCGCCGCCCCCGGCTGTCCTGTAAGAAATCAGATATAATAGCATCATCAGTAGGGCTCGTTTAATTTTTTAAAATTAATTTCGTCTAACATTATTAATTTATTTCGCATTATTATCACGCCTAGGTCGATTTGGCGGACACATAATATTATACAGGCCCGAGCACCGCGAGCCCGATGTATGCTGTGGGCCGGCACGCCGTTCTACGGCGGGGCGGCTCGGGGGCCCTGTCGGCGCTCGCGGGGCCCCCCGACGGCGGGAATGCTGCGGGACCCCCCGGCCGGAGTCCCGCCCTCGCCCACGCCGCCCTCTAGACCCGCCGACTCGAGGGTCTCCCGAGCTGCGGTCTCTTTTGTGGCACTCCGAGTCGCCGCCCTCGCGCATTTCCTCATCCGGAGCCTCACTGCGCCTAGCGCCGCTCCCGGGGAGCGAAGATTCCCCTCCCTCCGCGGGCCCACATCTCTGTCCTACGCCCGCCCGCTCCCTACCGTTCCGGAAAATTTATCCTCGCTGATAAAATCCTATTTTACTACGATGACCTAAGCATAAATGATACACGTTTTCATCATCACAATCGACAAGCGAGCTCTCTGCGCCGGCGGCACGGTAGGGACGCCATTCGAATTCCCTCGGCTGATCCTCATCCGGAGCCGAGCCGAGAGAGGAGAGAGAGGAGAGCCGAGGTTGAGAGAATTTATGACTAGTCTGTATTTTCTGGTGGTTTGGCAAGTTTGGTTCCACGGCGGATTGGGACACTGTCAGCACAGAAAATAGACCAAGTTGAAAGGAAGATTTGTAAGGTGGCAAAAACCGACGCTATTTGGTGCCGCAAGGCGCCCGAGGCAATCGGTCTAGCCGACTTTCAAGTCGGCCCAAAGGACCTAACTGAGACTTGCGATTTCTTGCGAACATTTTCAAA
>JAIUSX010000872.1:0-24885 GCA_026573805.1 Hesperophylax magnus | reverse complement strand
GTTGGGTTAGGTTGGGTTAGGTTAGGTTGGGTTAGGTTGGGTTGGGTTAGGTTGGGTTAGGTTAGGTTGGGTTGGGTTGGGTTAGGTTAGGTTAGGTTAGGTTAGGTTAGGTTAGGTTATGTTGGGTTAGGTTAGGTTAGGTTATGTTGGGTTAGGTTAGGTTATGTTGGGTTAGGTTAGGTTATGTTGGGTTAGGTTAGGTTAGGTTAGGTTAGGTTGGGCTAGGTTAGGTTGGGTTAGGTTAGGTTATGTTTGGTTAGGTTGGGTTAGGTTATGTTTGGTTAGGTTGGGTTGGGTTGGTTAGGTTAGGTTATGTTTGGTTAGGTTGGGTTGGGTTAGGTTATGTTGGGTTAGGTTGGTTTAGGTTATGTGAGTTTGGGTTGGGTTAGGCTAGTTTGGGTTAGGCTAAGCTAGGCTAGGCTAGGTTAGGTTATTCTTACTTTTCATTATTATCTAAGTCATACCAACTGTTGACCCACCGTTCTGTACATTCACTCATACCCCAATTGGGATGCCATAGTCTCATTGGCTACAGGTGGTTAGCAGCAGTTGGGACATTTGATTACACAAATGATACGGATGCCTTGTAATAACAATAATTCGATAATTTGTATAGCGCCCTTTTGTGAAAACAGAAAAACATGGCAAAACATGGCCAAACCTGGCCAGTCAAGCTCAGATAAACACACTGTAGTAGAAAAACACTGGACATTAATTTCACATTTGCTATTCTTTTAACACACATTACTGTTGCCTATTGTATGGTTTATTAGAAGATTAGGGGCACAAGTAGAATTGATATTTATTTTTTTAAAGGCTCGAGAATATATGACTCTTTAGGACTGGTGAACTTTGATGAAATGAACTTAAAAAGTTTACAAATTCTTCTACTAAACACCGCATTATGAAGTTCCACGATGTACACATCGTCTGAACATTCAGGTGTCATTTTGATTTTTTTTTGCGATCGTTTTATATTCGTTTGTTTGCGATATAATATTATTATGACGAAGATGATGACTATGACGGATGGGAGAAGACGATGGACGGCATGGGGACGAATGAACTACCCGATCCGGTGGATATCTACCGGAGAAGCGGGATTTATTCACGTCATGTCAAAACAAACAATTCGCATTATTGCCCGATATAAAATCAGATACGTAGATATATCACGCACATCATATCAATTGATTAAAGTTTCTCCACTGTAAAAACACTGATCTAAAACACAATGATCTCTGTCGTGACAGAGGCTAGATCGAAAATATGATTTCAAACAAAACGGTAAAACAATAAACAACATTTGACGTAAGGAAAACGAATTCATGGGTCAGTGTTGCCATCGCAAATATATGTTATTTCACCGCAGATTTTTGATTAAATAATTGCATCAAGTACTTACCGATGAACATCAATTATTTCACAACATTATTTTTTATTTTTTATTCATCACTTTTAATATTAATACTAGATCGGTGTGAGTCCATGCAGCGCCATGTCAGGAAAGAAACGTGAATACTTTTGGAATTAATTTGTTTACTATTTTTGTGTGAATATCGAATTGTGGTTTCGCTTGCACAGAAATCTTCCTCCTTGCTTACGAAATGTGTGATTAATCAGTATTACAAATATGTAATAATATGTTATATTGAATTCAAACATGAGACAGAATTACCATTAGTTTTTAATTATTAAATTTAAATTCAATTTAATCATTAAAAATTATTTTGATTAAATGACTTTTTTTTTATAATTATACTTAATTTTAATCGTTAACCCAAATAGCCATGGACATAGGGGGAGTATTCAAACAGAGGGGATTCTCTTTATTTTTACGTTTCTTTTTCTGTTGTTTTTTTTTTCTACCAATTTCTTCTTTCTATGGTTTAGACAGTTGTCAATCTTGTTGTTTGTGTTCATCTCGTAACTCTCGCGATCGCCGTTTGATAATAACGTAAATAAACTTTGATCAATCGATTTGATGCCAGTTATACGGATCTGATGTGTTGTGTGTGTTGTGTGTGTGTGCGCGTGTGTGCGCGTGTGTGATGTTTGTTAAATAATCATTAAATAATAATCTTCGCGCGCGCGAAACGATCCGAACAAAAATGGCGCGTGTGCGTCCGAACCTCCGCTTTCTTTTCATTTCATTTCGCCGTATTATTTCACCCTTTTTCCTCGCCGCTTTTCACCGTCGCCTCCGCGCTCTCTCACCGGACCCCCGAACACCTGAACGGCCGCCCTCTCTGGGGTCGGTCACGCCGGGCGGCCATCATTTTTCATGAACAATGCATCGCGATTGACTTCCGTTTCCGTTTCCAAGTGTCAAGTTCAGTGGGTGGATCAATCAAACGTGCAACTATCTGATGATGCGTGAATAATTATCGACATATATTCCGTTGATATTTTCATTTATTCCATAATTAAATTTAAATCATAAATTTTCCAACATTTAACTTCATTAAAAGTAATAAGTTTTCTTTCGCACACCCACAGCTTCTTTCCACGTGTTTCTTTTTTCTTTTTTTTTTTTTTTCAGATTAAATGTAGTGGCAATTTAGTTAAAAGGAGAAAAAAATAAAACAAAAAGTCTATTGACGATAACGTCAAATTTTATTTTTATTTGTTCTAAATGCAGCTGACAAATTTTCAAATAATTTGTAAACACATCCGATGACTTTTGATTTACTTAATTTTACAGAGTTCCTAAACATGATTTTTTTTTACTGACTCTAACATAATTATATTTGATTATCTTTAGATTCTTTACAGTTATTTTTATTATTATATTGGTGTTTGTTGAACAAGAGCTTAAAAACTATACTGCGGCTGTATGCAGGTTATTATTCCTTCCGGAGGACTATCTTGGGTTTTTATATTTAAATTTATCGTTTTCGCTATATTTTGAAAGGGAATTTATTGTAGGATTAGTATGGCTGGGAAGGCCGGCATAAAATTGGTTGCTTGGGAAACAATCAAGTCCTTTATCAACGGAATGTTGGTGTCATTATGGATAGAAGAAATTCTCTGGCACAGAGGTCTCATTTATAAAATGTACCTCCTCGGTATCCCCCTTTCAATGCTTCAACTCATAGCTAATTTTATTAAAGACCGTAAATTTAGAATCAAATTAGATGGAATTTTTTCCACAGTGAGATTGCTAAGAGCAGGTGTCCCTCAAGGCTCTATTCTCTCGCCAGCTCTTTTCAATATATACCTAAGCGATATCCCCCGCCCTAGCATACATAACTTTCGCACCAAAAAAACCAAAATAGGCAAATTTGCAGACGACACTGAAGTCATGTCGACTTCAGTAAGCGAAATGACCGCTACACGACGCGTCCAAGACCACGCGTCGAAACTAGAATCATTTTTTAAACAATGGCGAATTAGCATCAATCCCTCAAAAAGCGCCGCTTGTGTTTTCTCCCGTAGACGCCCTAAACGACCCCCTAACATCCACTTGTTCGGCGAAAACGTACCTTGGAAAAAAAACATTAAATACCTCGGAATAACTCTAGACAGCAGACTAACTTGGAAAAAGCATATAACAGAAACTCTAAATTCAGCAAATAAAACTCTTGCAGCCCTTTATCCCATGATATCTAAAAATAACAAAAAATTATCTCCAAGGAACAAACTACTAATATATAAATCCACTATAAGACCTAAACTCACTTACGCTAGCCCTATCTGGGCACACGCTTCAGAGCCCCAGCTAAAAAGACTACAAACATTTCAAAACAAAGCCATACGCATTGCCCTGGGAGCTCCTAGATGGATGAGGGTTGCTCAACTACATCGGGACTCTGAAGTTCCCCTCCTTAAAGACCATATCTTAAGTCTCGCGGAAACATTTTATGCGGGCCTCCCCACCCATGAAAACGCGTCCATCAACTGTCTCGCACAGTACGATGTAAATGAAATAACTACCTTAAAAAACCCAAACAAATCCTCCGTAAACCTTAAATCCCCATATTGCAGCCATGTTTCCTTGCAAAAATATTTTAAAAACACAACCAAAATTAACTTAAAATTTATCCTACAACCAATTTTAAAATCATGATGAAAGAGAAAGGGGCCTTTTTGGCCCGGAGCTCTATATGCCAATATTTCAAAAGTCAAAAGTAGAAGAAATTCTAATCCATTTAGGTGCGTTTAAAGCAAGTCTAATGGCTTTATTTGAAAGAGATGAATCTTTTGTATGAGATTTGGAGCGGCGTGCCTCCAAATGGGGCATCCGTACGTGAAACCTGGTCTTATTGTTGTTTTATAAAGAAGTAATTTATTATCCGTTGACAAACGACTTTTCTTTCCCATCATTGGATTAAGTGATGCTAGACATTTATTTGCTGCTGTTATTTTTCCAGTTATATGTCATCCGATGATGTTCTGATTAAATATCTTATATTAGTTATGGTTTTTGTTTCTTTGTCTGTCTGTCTGTCTGTCTGTCTGTAGTTTTTTGTTTTTTTTTTTTTTTTTTGTTTTCCTACTTTCGTTATTCATCATCATCATCATCATCATCATAATTCATTTTTTTTATTATTTTTATTTTTTTTTTAAGCACATAAACAATCGCAAACATTAATAGTTTAACCAGGTTATTATTTTCATGTCTTCGAGGGCTCGTATCTCACGCCGCGCCGCGCCGCCCCCGGCTGTCCTGTAAGAAATCAGATATAATAGCATCATCAGTAGGGCTCGTTTAATTTTTTTTTCAAATTAATTTCGTATAACATAATTAATTTATTTCGCATTATTATCACGCCTAGGTCGGTTTGGCGTACACATAATATTATACAGGCCCGAGCACCGCGAGCCCGATGTATGCTGTGGGCCGGCACGCCGTTCTACGGCGGGGCGGCTCGGGAGCCCTGTCGGCGCTCGCGGGGCCCCCCGACGGCGGGAATGCTGCGGGACCCCTCGGCCGGAGTCCCGCCCTCGCCCACGCCGCCCTCCCGACCCGCCGACTCGAGGGTCTCCCGAGCTGCGGTCTCTTTTGTGGCACTCCGAGTCGCCGCCCTCGCGCATTTCCTCATCCGTAGCCTCACTGCGCCTAGCGCCGCTCCCGGGGAGCGCAGATTCCCGCCCTCCGCGGGCCCACATCTCTGTCCTACGCCCGCCCGCGCCCTACCGTTAAGGAAAATTTATCCTCGCCGATAAAATCCTATTTTACTCCGAGGACCTAAGCATAAATGATACACGTTTTCATCATCACAATCGACAAGCGAGCTCTCTGCGCCGGCGGCACGGTAGGGACGCCATTCGAATTCCGAAAATTTAATTTTTTTTTGAGGATATATTCAGCATCAGCAAGCAAGCCGAACAGCACCACCAGCACCAGTCTACAATGGCAGATACAGCACTAGCAGCGACGGCGGCGTCTCCCGTTCCGGCCACTCCCGCTAAGAAGGCAAAGGCATCCGCCGCGGCGGCCAAGAAGCCGAAGGCGAAGCCCTCTCACCCGAAGACGTCCGAGATGGTCAACAACGCCATCAAGGAGCTGAAGGAGCGCGGCGGCTCCTCCCTGCAGGCGATCAAGAAGTACATCACCGCTAACTACAAGGTCGACGCCGATAAGCTGGCCCCCCTTCATCAAGAAGTACCTGAAGGGAGCCGTCGAGTCCGCGCCCTGGTCCAGACCAAGGGCAAGGGAGCGTCCGGCTCCTTCAAGCTGGAGGCGAAGGCCAAGGGTTCCGCCGGTGGCGCCAAGAAGCCGGCCGCCGCCGCGCCCAAGAAGCGCACCTCTGCCGCCTCCGCCGCCAAGAAGCCCAGGAAGGCGGCCGCCGCGCCCGCCAAGGCGAAGAAGGCCGTCGCCCCCCGCCAAGGCGAAGAAGGCTCCCGCCGGCTCGCCGGCCAAGAAGGCCGCCGCCGCCGCCGCCAAGAAGCCCGCCGCGAAGCCGAAGAGCCCCACGAAGG
The DNA here is from genome assembly GCA_026573805.1 of Hesperophylax magnus. NCBI lineage: Eukaryota > Metazoa > Arthropoda > Insecta > Trichoptera > Limnephilidae > Hesperophylax > Hesperophylax magnus. The sequence continues at coordinate 18,960 of JAIUSX010000872.1, read as the reverse complement.
CGAAGAAGTCGGCCAAGCCCCCGACCAAGAAGCCCAAGGCGCCCAAGCCGAAGAAGGCTGCCGCAGCTCCCAAGGGCAAGCCCGCAGCGAAGAAGGCCGCACCCCAAGAAGTAGGACTTCCACATGACTTCACGTGTGTGTATAGTTATATATTGTCATTATATAATATATCTATCACCACCGCGGATATATCAGCTGGCGGAAAGCGAGCACCCGAGTCGCGGTGCCAAGTTGTTGACGATAAAAAGCCCTTTTCAGGGCTACCAATGATTTCATAAATGCATAATACAAAAATATTCGATGAGATTAGAGAGAGTATCGCGAGAGGTATAATAGTAAAATACGTGAATTATTATTCATTCCACCGAATTCCATAGTATTTATTATTATTATTATTATTATCATAACCATTCCGTCGCATAACTTATATAATGGCAATAAAACACGGATAAGGGTTTTTCCGGAAGGGCCATAGAGAAGCGCATAATAATAGTAAGTCATAGAGTAATTATGTCATAAAGTAATTTAAAGGCTTACGAATTTTTTCACAGAATGACAACATCAATGAAAAGGACGCAGCCCAAAAATGAAATTCTTACAGTCCACACACACAGTATGAAGGTGAATTTTTAGTAAAAAGTATAAAACTTTTAAATTTATTTTCCATCCCTGCTGTACAATGAAAACGTGCATTTTTGTTAGGGTTAATTTTTTTTTTTTTTTTTTTTTTTTTGTCTTGTTTTGTCTTATCTTATTTGTCTTTTTTTTTTTTTTTTTTTCCCTTCCTACCAAAAGACGGAAGACCTCCGACTCGATATGTAGCCAGGTAACATTTTTTTAATCCTCGTGCCAGGGGCGTGTGCTGTTTACATAGAGAATATTAACTTTAAATTAAAAACGATTAAATTTTTCTGCTCCGGCGCGGTTATTTTTATGTTTTTTCATAGATTCTTATTTGCCGTGAAGAGGGAATCGTTTAAAATTTCTGAATTTAACTCTACTTTTTATTTTTACAAATAAAACGGCGTTCTTTGCGCCTCAGAATAATTCTTACCTCGCGTGACTAATCATATTATATTATACTTTGCGGGCTGTCGGTCCGAGAATTGTGTAAGATGCATTAAACGGCTTGAACATAGTGGTGGCCCTGAGAAGGGCCGTTTTGTGAGTTTTATCACACTGCCAAGTAGTGTGTTGTCGTAAATAAACAATCGGGTGGATGTGACGGTGACGGTGATGGTGTGGTGGTCGCGCGCAGCCTAGCCGCCGAAGCCGTACAGGGTGCGACCCTGGCGCTTCAGGGCGTACACGACGTCCATGGCGGTGACGGTCTTCCTCTTGGCGTGCTCGGTGTAGGTGACAGCATCCCTGATCACGTTCTCCAGGAACACCTTCAGCACTCCGCGAGTCTCCTCGTAGATCAGGCCGGAGATACGCTTGACGCCTCCCCTGCGAGCCAGACGGCGGATGGCCGGCTTCGTGATGCCCTGGATGTTATCGCGAAGCACCTTCCTGTGACGCTTGGCTCCACCCTTTCCGAGGCCTTTTCCTCCCTTTCCGCGACCGGTCATGGTGTTTTTTGGTTTGTTTTCGGTTGAGACGAACGCGAAGGCAACCGCTCAGTAAGGCGGGTGAAGAACGATTTTTTGAGTTTCCGGATTTCGCCTTCATTATATACTCTCTGGCAAAACCGACGATGGCCCCCCACTCGCGTAGCCTGACTGACTGCAGGGTTGCCAATTCGTGGTGAATTCCAGAAAATCGCGGTGAATTCTTATGAATTGTAAATTTAATAAGAAAAGTTAAAGTGCGGAGATCCCATTAAAAGTTTTTTTTTTTTTTTTTTTTGATTTTCCGACAATATTGCCAATTATTAAAAGTACTATAATTTCGTTTTCTTTCGCAGGATATATATATATATATATATATATATATATATATATATATATATATATATATATATTATAAATGTAGCATAAATACTTATTTTTACGAATTATATACGCATATTAATGTACATATATATTTAAAAAAAAAAATCATATACATAATTGTGATTTTGAATTTTCCACTGTGGGTATTTTAGAACATACGCATTGGCAACCCTGTTTTACTCACTCCCCAAGACCCGGCGGGCGACCAATGGAATCGCACCGTCGTACTCTCACGGTTCTTTCCTATAAATAGGGCGACGAGACCGTTTTTCGGGTCACTGTAATATTTCAAACAGAACATGGCTCGTACAAAGCAGACCGCCCGCAAGTCTACCGGAGGCAAGGCCCCCAGGAAGCAGCTGGCCACGAAGGCGGCGAGGAAGAGCGCGCCCGCCACCGGAGGAGTGAAGAAGCCCCATCGCTACAGGCCCGGCACGGTCGCCCTTCGCGAGATCCGCCGCTACCAGAAGAGCACGGAGCTGCTGATCCGCAAGCTGCCCTTCCAGCGGCTGGTGCGCGAGATCGCCCAGGACTTCAAGACCGACCTGCGCTTCCAGAGCTCAGCCGTGATGGCCCTGCAGGAGGCGAGCGAGGCCTACCTGGTCGGCCTCTTCGAGGACACCAACCTTTGCGCGATCCACGCCAAGCGCGTCACCATCATGCCCAAGGACATCCAGCTGGCGAGACGCATCCGCGGAGAGCGTGCTTAAGCCGCGAGCATGCAACCAACCGACCGACCATCTAATCAAATCAATCGGATCGAAGCGAGACAACAAACAAACAAACAAACAACAGCTCACCATTCCAATTTCGACCCAAAATGGCCCTTATCAGGGCCGCCAAATGTTCATCCTATTGCAAATTACTCTTTCGAAAATACGAAAACCCCACACCCACCCCATATCCATAATTTATTCATGTTTTTTAAAACTTTTTAATCACTTTCTTTGTGAAAGTGTCGGACGCGTCACCCCCATCACTATTGTATTGATTTATCATCTATAATTTATCATTGTCTGTGGTCATAAATGTCAAATTAAGGGTAAGTGCTTATTGTAAAATATCTAAATGAATGAATAGTCATAAAACAGTCGAAAATATCATATAATACGACTAGACTCAATAAAATCATCGTCATAAAGGAGATACAGCTTGTAGATCGAGCTAATTTTAATCCATTTGCCATTATCCATTAATCACAAATTGATTGATTGACACGTTGCTTTTTTAACCTCAAATTGAATGAGATTTAAAATGTCAACTTTTCGCCAATAATAATGCATGAATAGAATATATTTTGCACATACATAGATTTAAGACCATGAAGAATATAATTATTTACATATAGTGTAGGTATATAACGACTTTTGTAATTTTAAAATAGTGAGAAAAATTGGCGGCCCTGAGAAGGGCCTTTTTTAAATAATGAATCAAGTCATCTTGATGGTATGGTGTGGTGGTCGTGGACTTGAGGGACGTTCATTTTGTTTTTCTGATGTTAGTATAGTTTGTCGATGTCAAAATTACGCCTTCTTTTCTGTCTTCTTGGGCAGGAGAACAGCCTGAATGTTGGGCAGAACACCTCCCTGAGCAATGGTCACGCCGGAGAGCAGCTTGTTGAGCTCCTCGTCGTTTCGGATGGCCAACTGCAGATGGCGGGGGATGATCCTGGTCTTCTTGTTGTCCCTGGCGGCGTTGCCGGCCAGCTCGAGAACCTCGGCGGCCAGGTACTCCATGACGGCGGCCAGGTAGACGGGGGCACCGGCGCCCACCCTCTCGGCGTAGTTGCCCTTCCTCAGCAGGCGGTGGATACGTCCGACGGGGAACTGGAGTCCGGCGCGGTTAGAGCGGGACTTTGCCTTTCCCTTCACTTTGCCTCCTTTGCCGCGACCTGACATGATAGGGGTGCTGGGTGCTTGCGAACTGCTTCGATAGCGGAATAGCAGACTCGATTAGGCGAGTCTGGGAATACTTTTGCCGATTTTCGGTCACGGGACGTGTATTTACGTTCTCGGCGAGCTCGCTAACAATGGCCGCTCTCACAAGCAAAAACCTCTCGTTCTGACACCGCTACCGTCAACACCTTACAAGTGATCGCTCCGCATTTACCTGTGCACCTGTGTTTTTCCAAGTGTTAATCCTGACCGCAACTCTGGGTTATCTCGCCCGTTCACTAATTACCGTTCCTACCCGGCTTAGCAACCAACAGTGGAATCTCCCGCCTCGCTAATCACCGTTCTCACCTGGCATAGTAACAATCAGTGACATTACAGTTTCAAACACAAGTTCGTGGAATTTTCCGCCCGTTACCAACTCGTTAAAAACATTTATTATTTTACAAAAGTGAAAGTTACCAACCACAGTTTTATACGCGTCAAAGGTCCCCTAAGTGATCTTAGTGAAAAATAAACAATATTAAAACAATCAACAGCGCCGCCAACCTCACGTTTCCGTTTGCCGCCGCTTTGTTCTGTGCCAACATACAGTCCACCGATTGCCACGAGCCCCTCCCGTGTCTATAATCGAAGTTTTTAAATAATCTAAGTAATCAAGTCATCGTGCCTTCACGTTTTTCTCTGACTCATAAAGTTTTTTCGTGTAAGTGCCCACCGCCGCAGACATTTTGTGCCACAGTTTATACAGTGACTTTGAACTTTTGTGCTGACCCCAGTGTTTGTAGTCTATAGTGCATTCCGCCTGAAAGAAGAGTAGGGCCATCACTAGCCACCAAACCTGTGCGTCCCACAAAATCAGCGCTGTGTATCTCCACCGACCAGTCCAGCTCTACCATCGAACTCAGTAAGTCTTTTGTCTTTTGTTATATTTGGCATACAGTCTCTCCAAGTTGTAAACTCACTTTTATTCCTGTTTAAATTCCATACTAAGTTCATTTAATTTCTCCTTTAATTTACGTCATGGCTTCCCCCCGCTCTCAATCATCCAGCCCCACAGAGATGGAAAATGAATTGATCGACCTTGAGTTGGTTTCATTCTTAGATGCACGTCCAGATAAAAATACTATTTCTTTAGAGGAAAAAATCCATGTATTTAACCTAACACATCGGCAATATGAGCTGGCACGCTCACCATCCAACTCTTCCCCAAACGCAGGGAATATTACCCCAACTAATTCCATCATCCCCCCTCCTCACCCAATTGCTACCTCCTCCGGCCACTATCCAGCATCCCCAAATGTTAGCAACCGCAAGCGCCCCACCTCATTCTCTTCTAATGCCAGCGAATGCTCTGATGCTGACGAATCGGCATCAGAGTATTCGGAATCGGACTCATCCTTTGGTACCGAGGACATGCCATGGGAGACGGTCAAACTCTCCCGTAAAAGAAACAGAGATAGGAAATCTCCCACAACCTCCCCCACCAACATCGAGCCGTCCTCCCCATCAAAAAAAAAACAACAGCTCTTACCAATCACCGTTGAGGCCGTCCAAGACATGCCTTCCATCCAGCCGACTACCATTTCACCACCCCCCCCACCCGCCACCCCTCCCCCGAGCTCTCCCATTCCTCAATCTACCCCTCAAGTAGTAGTCACAAACTCTAGAATCCCTCCAGTGGTGCTCCACTCAAAAACCGGTTGGGCAGCCCTGGAGAAGTCCCTCTCCGACAAGGGTATAGATTTTTACGCCAAGAATCTATCAAAAACCCTCAACATTCACCCGAAAACCCCTCGTGATCACCACCGTATCACTAAAACTCTAACGGAAAAAAATATAGACTTCCACTCGTTCAAACTCAACGAGGTCAAACCTCTCAGGGTCGTGCTCAGGGGCATCCCTGAAGAAATAACAAGCCAAGAGGTCAGCGACGTACTTGGCTTAACATACCCTGTTCTCTCGGTTCACCGTATGCGGACAGGCCCTAACCGCCGTGAGATTCCTCTCATGCTAGTAAACCTCACTAAAAATGAAATATCCAAAAAAATTTTTACCGATCTAACCCAAATCCTCCACCTTAAAATCGTAGTAGAGCCCCAGAGAAAGAGACTGTCCGTTGGACAATGTCACAGATGTCAGTTTCACGGACACTCGTCTTCATGCTGCAACGCGACTCCGCGTTGCGTTAAATGTGGCGAAAACCACCCAACGAGCGCATGCACAAAGCCCCCCACGACTCCCGCTAAATGCGCTCTTTGCGCAGGGCCTCATCCGGCCAATTACAAAGGTTGCCCCCAACGCCCTGCTCCCCGTTTTTCCAACCGGTTCCAATACGTAAACCCTCAAAATATCCGCCCCCTCATGCAATACCCAGTACGGAACCCAAATTCCTGGCCTCGTCCCTCCTTCACAAATTTTAACACTCCTAGGATCCCCCAAGCCTCCCAACAATACCGACTAGAAAGACCCCCAACAACCCAAAACATCGAACCTCTATCTCAAGTTAACCCCCCCGTCGCATCTACCTCAGCACCTAACCCCCCGCCCGTGACCACCGTCACCTACCCGCCTCTACCCGAACCCACTACCCTGCCCCAAACCTCACCCAACGCCCCACCACCCCCACCCCAAAACCTCCCAGCTAATCTTATTAAAGCCCTCCAAAACGCTGCCGCCCAACTCAAAACTGCCATGGAGATGAACTCTAGGCTGCTCTCCAACGTTCAAATACTTCTCAACTCTATCCAGTAATATCATTAAAATAAAATCTCTTTTTGTATTATTCATTTTTATTTAAATTCATTATAAATAATAATTAAAATCTCCAACAACCATTAAAATCTTTTAAAATGTCCAGACAATGTAGAAAACCATCAAATCTTCAAGCTGCATACTGGAATGCAGACGGTAAAGTAAAAGATTTCCGAGGAGAAATCCTTCAATTTCTGATGGATTTTAACCTCGATGTTCTCCTAATTAACGAAACCTGGCTAAAACCCAGCAAAACAATTAAATTTCCGAATTACATAACTTACCGCACCGACCGAACCCACTCTTCAGGCGGTGGCACCGCAATCATTGTTAAATATTCAATCGACCACTGTATCATAAACTGTCCCTCTTCAGAAAATATCGAAACTACCGCTATAGTCATAAATACTCTAAATAATGGTCCAATTAAACTCATTTCCGCGTATAGCCCCCCCAAAAGAAAATTCACTGCCCCGGACCTCGACAAACTCTTTGATAATTCCTTACCCACAATAATTGCAGGCGATTTAAATTCAAAACACGGCTCTTGGCATTCCCGAACCACTAACACTAAGGGCAGAATTCTTTTTAATTACGTAGCCGACAAATCACTTATAGTATCTGCCCCCGATATTCCCACATTTTTCCCCAAAAACGCAAATCACGACCCAGACGTCTTAGATATAATAATAATGAAAAATTGCCCCTTACTCTACACCCTTCAAACTGTTAAAAAATTATCTTCTGACCACGATCCTATACTCTTGTTTTTATCTGACGGCTCCCTACCTTCAGTACCTTCTCATAGATCTACACGTAAAAAAATTCAATGGCAAAAACTCCCCAAACTATTAGAATCAGTCAAAGTTCAAACATCAATTACCGACGAAGAAAGCCTCAATTTAGCCACTAAAAATTTCACTAACGATATAAAATCAGCCGTAGACCTTGCCACCGTCGAAGTCGCGAATGATAAACACAGACCCGACCTTCCCGCAGAACTGAAAGAACTTATAAGAGAAAAAAACTTCGCCCGAAAGGAATGGCAAAGATTCTCAAACCCGATCGATCGCATTCGTATGAATCGTCTCTCTCACCAAGTAAAAGTCGAACTCCAAAAATACAGAGACGAACAGTGGCACGACTTCATCTCCACTCTCGACGACGACAGAACAGCCTTTTGGAAACTCTCCAAAACCCTTAGAAAACCCCCGACCAGAATAAGTCCCCTTACGGGCCCAAAAGGCACAGTGTATTCCTCTAGAGACAAAGCCGAGACTTTTGCCGACAGTCTCGAAGAACAATTTTCCCCGACCACGACCTACGATGACCCTCAATTCGTTTCAACAGTAGAATCAACAGTCTCATCCATCCTGACAGAAACCCCCACAGACAATCCAATCCCGTTCACAACCCCTCAAGAAATTTCCAAAATTATAAAATCTTTGAAAACAAAAAAATCTCCCGGTCCCGACTTAATATCAAATAAAATTTTAAAATGCCTCCCCTCCAAAGCCATTTGCTCTTTCACAGCCATCAGCAACGCATCCTTTAGACTTCGTTTATTCCCAAAAGACTACAAAACTGCAGACGTTATCCTTATCCCTAAACCTGGTAAAGACCCCCTCCAAGCCATAAACCACCGACCGATTAGCCTGCTTCCCTGTGCAGGTAAAATTCTTGAAAAGCTTATCCTCGCTAGATTGAAAAAAATAGTCGACGATTTAAAAATCATCCCCGACTTTCAACACGGCTTTCGATCGGGCCACTCAACTCTCCACCAACTTCTGCGGGTGGTCGAACAAATTACAAACGGATTCAACTCTCGCCAACACACTGTAGTCCTCTCCCTAGACGTCTGCAAAGCATTCGATAAAGTCTGGCACAGAGGTCTCATTTATAAAATGTACCTCCTCGGTATCCCCCTTTCAATGCTTCAACTCATAGCTAATTTTATTAAAGACCGTAAATTTAGAATCAAATTAGATGGAATTTTTTCCACAGTGAGATTGCTAAGAGCAGGTGTCCCTCAAGGCTCTATTCTCTCGCCAGCTCTTTTCAATATATACCTAAGCGATATCCCCCGCCCTAGCATTCATAACTTTCGCACCAAAAAAACCAAAATAGGCAAATTTGCAGACGACACTGAAGTCATGTCGACTTCAGTAAGCGAAATGACCGCTACACGACGCGTCCAAGACCACGCGTCGAAACTAGAATCATTTTTTAAACAATGGCGAATTAGCATCAATCCCTCAAAAAGCGCCGCTTGTGTTTTCTCCCGTAGACGCCCTAAACGACCCCCTAACATCCACTTGTTCGGCGAAAACGTACCTTGGAAAAAAAACATTAAATACCTCGGAGTAACTCTAGACAGCAGACTAACTTGGAAAAAGCATTTAACAGAAACTCTAAATTCAGCAAATAAAACTCTTGCAGCCCTTTATCCCATGATATCTAAAAATAACAAAAAATTATCTCCAAGGAACAAACTACTAATATATAAATCCACTATAAGACCTAAACTCACTTACGCTAGCCCTATCTGGGCACACGCTTCAGAGCCCCAGCTAAAAAGACTACAAACATTTCAAAACAAAGCCATACGCATTGCCCTGGGAGCTCCTAGATGGATGAGGGTTGCTCAACTACATCGGGACTCTGAAGTTCCCCTCCTTAAAGACCATATCTTAAGTCTCGCGGAAACATTTTATGCGGGCCTCCCCACCCATGAAAACGCGTCCATCAACTGTCTCGCACAGTACGATGTAAATGAAATAACTACCTTTAAAAAACCCAAACAAATCCTCCGTAAACCTTAAATCCCCCATATTGCAGCCATGTTTCCTTGCAAAAATATTTTAAAAACACAACCAAAATTAAATTAAAATTTATCCTACAACCAATTTTAAAATCATGATGAAAGAGAAAGGGGCCTTTTTGGCCCGGAGCTCTATATGCCAATATTTCAAAAGTCAAAAGTCAAAAAAATGGCCGCTCTCGGCTCCCCCCCGCTACGGGCGATGCTATAGCAGAGGGGGCCGCACGGGTGCTAGCTAGCTAGCTCGAGGCGAAAGAGAGCCGCCCTAGCCGATCGCCGCCACAGCGTCGTGAAAGTAAAGTAAACTACAACTCAAAAAGGCAGATTTTCAAAGTCAAAATCGACGAGCAGCAAGCAAGATGCCACCCAAGACAAGCGGAAAAGCAGCCAAGAAGTCGGGCAAGGCCCAGAAGAACATCTCCAAGGGGGACAAGAAGAAGTCTAAGCGCAGGAGGAAGGAGAGCTACGCAATCTACATCTACAAAGTGCTGAAGCAGGTGCACCCCGACACCGGTATCTCCTCCAAGGCGATGAGCATCATGAACAGCTTCGTGAACGACATCTTCGAGCGCATCGCCGCCGAGGCCTCCCGCCTGGCCCACTACAACAAGAGGTCCACGATCACCAGCAGGGAGATCCAGACCGCCGTCAGGCTGCTCCTTCCCGGCGAGCTGGCCAAGCACGCCGTGTCCGAGGGCACCAAGGCCGTCACCAAGTACACCAGCTCCAAGTGAGGAGCCAACAGATGGACAGACTACCGACCAACTTGACCGACACGACACCCAGCAACACCGAGAACAAACAAACGACTCATCATCATCATCATCATCGTCGTCCAAGTCAAACAAAAGGCCCTTATTAGGGCCGCCAATATTTTCATTATTGTCATAAAGCAAAAGTCGATATAATACATACAATGTTTTACCTCCTCATATATAGCATTATCATAAATATACATTTTAACAGAACGTGTATATCATGTCGGTCCAGAATAATAATAAACAAGCGAAATATATATATATATATATATATATTATAATAAGCGGTAAGTTAATAGCGTTGAATGCGTGCACCCTAGTGGATCAATCAGGCTTCATAACGACGCAAAAATTCCTCTGATAAAGAAGCTAATTATCGCTGCACAAGCGGAGAAATTCTACGATAATCCCGCAATTGATTGACATCTAAAAAAAAAAAAATAAAAATAAAAATATCAAGTTAAGTATCAATAAATGATAATTCCATTTCACAATTACGTCAAAGTCATTAAACTTATAATATATTAAAAATGAAAACAATACAAATCACAATAAATTGTTTCATGAACTCTGAACATAAATATTATCCAAGTTCAAGACCAGTAAGTTTGTATTTCGACCTAGACGCGAACCACTAGCGAAGCGTAGATCCCCGAATGAAAGTGTAGATCCCTGTCTCTGGTGGCAAATCCGCGAACCAAACTTTGCGGCGGCAGTATTTGAATAGATAGATTTAAATTCATTCATTAATTACACAATTTATTCACAGATATGAGATAAGAGAAGGAAATTAACAATTATATCACCTTCATCTTATTCGGTAGAGGAAATTTATGTAATAAGTATAAAAGCTCTCTCTGCATAGACTGCTGACCTCTAATGCCAAAAAAGGAAAATGATATAGTACCAAAACACACAAAAAATGGTTTGAGGCCAGACTATACACTCTATACTTTTAACAATAAGAATTTTATTATTGAACTTTTCGAAAGAAAGAAATGTACGATGGCGAAAGATGTATTTTTAAATATGTAATTAATATATATATATTTTTTTTTTCAATAAATACTTGTGCGTGATCTAATAATAAATAACTTGATCCTTCTGACTCTGTGACCGGATATATCGTCAAAATGATAATTCAACACACCTCCAAAAAGTGATATGAAGTCATGAAAAGTGATGAAACAAAAACTAGGCTAAATAGGTTACGTAGGTAACTATTAAACGTAGTTTTTGTTTCATCACTTTTCATGACGCTATATCACTTTTTGGAGGTGTGTTGAATTGTCATTTTGATGAAATATCATGGAACCATATCCTGGAGGTGATTTGATCATTAGTAAAAATCATTTAATAAATAATTATTGTTAATTATTGCAGAGTGTTATTGTTATTATTATATCGTATTCATCTCGGTTTAAAAATATTGACGTCTGATAATGTTATAATAAAATAATATCATCGCTTCACCCATTTCACGTTGTTCAATTCATTTACGAGCGGAGAATTATTAATATGATGATCAAAACCTGTCGGTTCCATGATATTTCATCAAAACGCAATAATTAACAATAATTATTTATTAAATGATTTTTACTAATGATCAAATCACCTCCAGGATATATGTATTTAAAATTTAATGCTCTTTCTTATTACCAACAAGGCAATCTATTATAACAACTCACGTCTAAAAGTTTGCACTTTATGAAACTATAATGTACAATGAACGTGACGCTGCGTTAAAATGTACATATTGTACACCGATACACATGCGTGTCGGTTGTTATTTAATGTGGTTTGTATTTATGTAAATGTGTAAAGTAGTATTGTTTTAGAATAGAGTTGCTTAATTGATATGACGTTAATTAAGAATTCGTCTGTGCTAGTTGTTCTTACATTTCTTGACTTTAAGAATAACAGGAGAGCGGGTCTCCGGCTGGCTTCGGGCCCGTACAAGTTTCCCGGGACAGCAGAGAGCGAGCTGCTCGCACCCACTCCGTGAAAGCAGCGCATCACCGCTCACCTCGACTCCTCGCCCAACACAGAAAATGCTCCGGTTGGAAGGAACCTGCAAAAACACAATAATATCATTCATTAATAAATGGCTGATCAGAGGAGGGGGAAGATAGAGAGGGGGGGTTAAAAAAAAAAAATGGCACTCAAAAGGGACACCACGCACAACACAAACAATGTTCCGGTGACAAAAACAGCAAACACAATAATATCATTAATAATTGGAGATCAGAAGCGGGGGGAATGGAAGGGTGGGGGGGGGGGGGGAAGAAAGAGGTATTTAAAAAAAAAAATAGTACACAAAAAGGACTCCTCGCACCACACAGACAACGCTGTTAGGTTGGGTTGGGTTGGGTTGTAGGTTAGGTTATAGATTAGGTTGGATTAGTTTAGGTTGGGTTAGGTTAGTTTAGGTTGGATTAGTTTAGGTTGGGTTAGTTTAGGTTGGGTTAGGTTAGGTTAGGTTGGGTTAGGTTGGGTTAGGTTAGGTTGGGTTAGGTTAGGTTAGGTTAGGTTAGGTTGGGTTAGGTTGGGTTAGGTTAGGTTAGGTTAGGTTAGGTTAGGTTGGGTTAGGTTGGGTTAGGTTAGGTTGGGTTAGGTTGGGTTGGGTTAGGTTGGGTTAGGTTAGGTTGGGTTGGGTTGGGTTAGGTTAGGTTAGGTTAGGTTAGGTTAGGTTAGGTTATGTTGGGTTAGGTTAGGTTAGGTTATGTTGGGTTAGGTTAGGTTATGTTGGGTTAGGTTAGGTTATGTTGGGTTAGGTTAGGTTAGGTTAGGTTAGGTTGGGCTAGGTTAGGTTGGGTTAGGTTAGGTTATGTTTGGTTAGGTTGGGTTAGGTTATGTTTGGTTAGGTTGGGTTGGGTTGGGTTAGGTTAGGTTATGTTTGGTTAGGTTGGGTTGGGTTAGGTTATGTTGGGTTAGGTTGGTTTAGGTTATGTGAGTTTGGGTTGGGTTAGGCTAGTTTGGGTTAGGCTAAGCTAGGCTAGGCTAGGTTAGGTTATTCTTACTTTTCATTATTATCTAAGTCATACCAACTGTTGACCCACCGTTCTGTACATTCACTCATACCCCAATTGGGGATGCCATAGTCTCATTGGCTACAGGTGGTTAGCAGCAGTTGGGACATTTGATTACACAAATGATACGGATGCCTTGTAATAACAATAATTCGATAATTTGTATAGCGCCCTTTTGTGAAAACAGAAAAACATGGCAAAACATGGCCAAACCTGGCCAGTCAAGCTCAGATAAACACACTGTAGTAGAAAAACACTGGACATTAATTTCACATTTGCTATTCTTTTAACACACATTACTGTTGCCTATTGTATGGTTTATTAGAAGATTAGGGGCACAAGTAGAATTGATATTTATTTTTTTAAAGGCTCGAGAATATATGACTCTTTAGGACTGGTGAACTTTGATGAAATGAACTTAAAAAGTTTACAAATTCTTCTACTAAACACCGCATTATGAAGTTCCACGATGTACACATCGTCTGAACATTCAGGTGTCATTTTGATTTTTTTTTGCGATCGTTTTATATTCGTTTGTTTGCGATATAATATTATTATGACGAAGATGATGACTATGACGGATGGGAGAAGACGATGGACGGCATGGGGACGAATGAACTACCCGATCCGGTGGATATCTACCGGAGAAGCGGGATTTATTCACGTCATGTCAAAACAAACAATTCGCATTATTGCCCGATATAAAATCAGATACGTAGATATATCACGCACATCATATCAATTGATTAAAGTTTCTCCACTGTAAAAACACTGATCTAAAAACACAATGATCTCTGTCGTGACAGAGGCTAGATCGAAAATATGATTTCAAACAAAACGGTAAAACAATAAACAACATTTGACGTAAGGAAAACGAATTCATGGGTCAGTGTTGCCATCGCAAATATATGTTATTTCACCGCAGATTTTTGATTAAATAATTGCATCAAGTACTTACCGATGAACATCAATTATTTCACAACATTATTTTTTATTTTTTATTCATCACTTTTAATATTAATACTAGATCGGTGTGAGTCCATGCAGCGCCATGTCAGGAAAGAAACGTGAATACTTTTGGAATTAATTTGTTTACTATTTTTGTGTGAATATCGAATTGTGGTTTCGCTTGCACAGAAATCTTCCTCCTTGCTTACGAAATGTGTGATTAATCAGTATTACAAATATGTAATAATATGTTATATTGAATTCAAACATGAGACAGAATTACCATTAGTTTTTAATTATTAAATTTAAATTCAATTTAATCATTAAAAATTATTTTGATTAAATGACTTTTTTTTTATAATTATACTTAATTTTAATCGTTAACCCAAATAGCCATGGACATAGGGGGAGTATTCAAACAGAGGGGATTCTCTTTATTTTTACGTTTCTTTTTCTGTTGTTTTTTTTTTTCTACCAATTTCTTCTTTCTATGGTTTAGACAGTTGTCAATCTTGTTGTTTGTGTTCATCTCGTAACTCTCGCGATCGCCGTTTGATAATAACGTAAATAAACTTTGATCAATCGATTTGATGCCAGTTATACGGATCTGATGTGTTGTGTGTGTTGTGTGTGTGTGCGCGTGTGTGCGCGTGTGTGATGTTTGTTAAATAATCATTAAATAATAATCTTCGCGCGCGCGAAACGATCCGAACAAAAATGGCGCGTGTGCGTCCGAACCTCCGCTTTCTTTTCATTTCATTTCGCCGTATTATTTCACCCTTTTTCCTCGCCGCTTTTCACCGTCGCCTCCGCGCTCTCTCACCGGACCCCCGAACACCTGAACGGCCGCCCTCTCTGGGGTCGGTCACGCCGGGCGGCCATCATTTTTCATGAACAATGCATCGCGATTGACTTCCGTTTCCGTTTCCAAGTGTCAAGTTCAGTGGGTGGATCAATCAAACGTGCAACTATCTGATGATGCGTGAATAATTATCGACATATATTCCGTTGATATTTTCATTTATTCCATAATTAAATTTAAATCATAAATTTTCCAACATTTAACTTCATTAAAAGTAATAAGTTTTCTTTCGCACACCCACAGCTTCTTTCCACGTGTTTCTTTTTTCTTTTTTTTTTTTTTTCAGATTAAATGTAGTGGCAATTTAGTTAAAAGGAGAAAAAAATAAAACAAAAAGTCTATTGACGATAACGTCAAATTTTATTTTTATTTGTTCTAAATGCAGCTGACAAATTTTCAAATAATTTGTAAACACATCCGATGACTTTTGATTTACTTAATTTTACAGAGTTCCTAAACATGATTTTTTTTTACTGACTCTAACATAATTATATTTGATTATCTTTAGATTCTTTACAGTTATTTTTATTATTATATTGGTGTTTGTTGAACAAGAGCTTAAAAACTATACTGCGGCTGTATGCAGGTTATTATTCCTTCCGGAGGACTATCTTGGGTTTTTTATATTTAAATTTATCGTTTTCGCTATATTTTGAAAGGGAATTTATTGTAGGATTAGTATGGCTGGGAAGGCCGGCATAAAATTTGGTTGCTTGGGAAACAATCAAGTCCTTTATCAACGGAATGTTGGTGTCATTATGGATAGAAGAAATTCTCTGGCACAGAGGTCTCATTTATAAAATGTACCTCCTCGGTATCCCCCTTTCAATGCTTCAACTCATAGCTAATTTTATTAAAGACCGTAAATTTAGAATCAAATTAGATGGAATTTTTTCCACAGTGAGATTGCTAAGAGCAGGTGTCCCTCAAGGCTCTATTCTCTCGCCAGCTCTTTTCAATATATACCTAAGCGATATCCCCCGCCCTAGCATACATAACTTTCGCACCAAAAAAACCAAAATAGGCAAATTTGCAGACGACACTGAAGTCATGTCGACTTCAGTAAGCGAAATGACCGCTACACGACGCGTCCAAGACCACGCGTCGAAACTAGAATCATTTTTTAAACAATGGCGAATTAGCATCAATCCCTCAAAAAGCGCCGCTTGTGTTTTCTCCCGTAGACGCCCTAAACGACCCCCTAACATCCACTTGTTCGGCGAAAACGTACCTTGGAAAAAAAACATTAAATACCTCGGAATAACTCTAGACAGCAGACTAACTTGGAAAAAGCATATAACAGAAACTCTAAATTCAGCAAATAAAACTCTTGCAGCCCTTTATCCCATGATATCTAAAAATAACAAAAAATTATCTCCAAGGAACAAACTACTAATATATAAATCCACTATAAGACCTAAACTCACTTACGCTAGCCCTATCTGGGCACACGCTTCAGAGCCCCAGCTAAAAAGACTACAAACATTTCAAAACAAAGCCATACGCATTGCCCTGGGAGCTCCTAGATGGATGAGGGTTGCTCAACTACATCGGGACTCTGAAGTTCCCCTCCTTAAAGACCATATCTTAAGTCTCGCGGAAACATTTTATGCGGGCCTCCCCACCCATGAAAACGCGTCCATCAACTGTCTCGCACAGTACGATGTAAATGAAATAACTACCTTTAAAAAACCCAAACAAATCCTCCGTAAACCTTAAATCCCCCATATTGCAGCCATGTTTCCTTGCAAAAATATTTTAAAAACACAACCAAAATTAACTTAAAATTTATCCTACAACCAATTTTAAAATCATGATGAAAGAGAAAGGGGCCTTTTTGGCCCGGAGCTCTATATGCCAATATTTCAAAAGTCAAAAGTAGAAGAAATTCTAATCCATTTAGGTGCGTTTAAAGCAAGTCTAATGGCTTTATTTTGAAAGAGATGAATCTTTTGTATGAGATTTGGAGCGGCGTGCCTCCAAATGGGGCATCCGTACGTGAAACCTGGTCTTATTGTTGTTTTATAAAGAAGTAATTTATTATCCGTTGACAAACGACTTTTCTTTCCCATCATTGGATTAAGTGATGCTAGACATTTATTTGCTGCTGTTATTTTTCCAGTTATATGTCATCCGATGATGTTCTGATTAAATATCTTATATTAGTTATGGTTTTTGTTTCTTTGTCTGTCTGTCTGTCTGTCTGTCTGTAGTTTTTTGTTTTTTTTTTTTTTTTTTGTTTTCCTACTTTCGTTATTCATCATCATCATCATCATCATCATAATTCATTTTTTTTATTATTTTTATTTTTTTTTTAAGCACATAAACAATCGCAAACATTAATAGTTTAACCAGGTTATTATTTTCATGTCTTCGAGGGCTCGTATCTCACGCCGCGCCGCGCCGCCCCCGGCTGTCCTGTAAGAAATCAGATATAATAGCATCATCAGTAGGGCTCGTTTAATTTTTTTTTCAAATTAATTTCGTATAACATAATTAATTTATTTCGCATTATTATCACGCCTAGGTCGGTTTGGCGTACACATAATATTATACAGGCCCGAGCACCGCGAGCCCGATGTATGCTGTGGGCCGGCACGCCGTTCTACGGCGGGGCGGCTCGGGAGCCCTGTCGGCGCTCGCGGGGCCCCCCGACGGCGGGAATGCTGCGGGACCCCTCGGCCGGAGTCCCGCCCTCGCCCACGCCGCCCTCCCGACCCGCCGACTCGAGGGTCTCCCGAGCTGCGGTCTCTTTTGTGGCACTCCGAGTCGCCGCCCTCGCGCATTTCCTCATCCGTAGCCTCACTGCGCCTAGCGCCGCTCCCGGGGAGCGCAGATTCCCCGCCCTCCGCGGGCCCACATCTCTGTCCTACGCCCGCCCGCGCCCTACCGTTAAGGAAAATTTATCCTCGCCGATAAATTCCTATTTTACTCCGAGGACCTAAGCATAAATGATACACGTTTTCATCATCACAATCGACAAGCGAGCTCTCTGCGCCGGCGGCACGGTAGGGACGCCATTCGAATTCCGAAAATTTAATTTTTTTTTGAGGATATATTCAGCATCAGCAAGCAAGCCGAACAGCACCACCAGCACCAGTCTACAATGGCAGATACAGCACTAGCAGCGACGGCGGCGTCTCCCGTTCCGGCCACTCCCGCTAAGAAGGCAAAGGCATCCGCCGCGGCGGCCAAGAAGCCGAAGGCGAAGCCCTCTCACCCGAAGACGTCCGAGATGGTCAACAACGCCATCAAGGAGCTGAAGGAGCGCGGCGGCTCCTCCCTGCAGGCGATCAAGAAGTACATCACCGCTAACTACAAGGTCGACGCCGATAAGCTGGCCCCCTTCATCAAGAAGTACCTGAAGGGAGCCGTCGAGTCCGGCGCCCTGGTCCAGACCAAGGGCAAGGGAGCGTCCGGCTCCTTCAAGCTGGAGGCGAAGGCCAAGGGTTCCGCCGGTGGCGCCAAGAAGCCGGCCGCCGCCGCGCCCAAGAAGCGCACCTCTGCCGCCTCCGCCGCCAAGAAGCCCAGGAAGGCGGCCGCCGCGCCCGCCAAGGCGAAGAAGGCCGTCGCCCCCGCCAAGGCGAAGAAGGCTCCCGCCGGCTCGCCGGCCAAGAAGGCCGCCGCCGCCGCCGCCAAGAAGCCCGCCGCGAAGCCGAAGAGCCCCACGAAGGCGAAGAAGTCGGCCAAGCCCCCGACCAAGAAGCCCAAGGCGCCCAAGCCGAAGAAGGCTGCCGCAGCTCCCAAGGGCAAGCCCGCAGCGAAGAAGGCCGCACCCAAGAAGTAGGACTTCCACATGACTTCACGTGTGTGTATAGTTATATATTGTCATTATATAATATATCTATCACCACCGCGGATATATCAGCTGGCGGAAAGCGAGCACCCGAGTCGCGGTGCCAAGTTGTTGACGATAAAAAGCCCTTTTCAGGGCTACCAATGATTTCATAAATGCATAATTA
>JAIUSX010000871.1:0-29862 GCA_026573805.1 Hesperophylax magnus | reverse complement strand
AATATCGCACAAGAGTCTCAACTGCTTCCCACTGTTTGAAGGCAGCGAGACCGTGGCATCCCCAAGTTAGTGGGGGGAAGGAGACGGGAAGAGGAAGATGGGTGAGTACCCAGCATTCTAGATCTAGTCAACAAAAACGGCTAAAGTCTTTTCAATAAAAGTTTTAATTCTGAATAGTCGTCTTTACAATCTTTACAATTTCCAAGAACAGCGCCTTACAATCTAATCTAACTATCATTATTATTGTGACTGTTAAGAGTTTATAAAACGCAATTTAATTGTGCACGCAGGGATTTGAACCCACGACCTCTGGATTAAAAAAGATACAAGACTATTTATATATTTATTATTTCCCCTTATGAATTTGCCAATCCAAAGCGTTAATCTTTTTTATTTGTTTATTCTGCATATCATATAAATTCGTGGAATATGAGTAGGTACAGAACTTTGTTATTCGATAAGCGTGTTTTCAAATAAAATTATCGTGCCAGTGGTGCCACAATAAAAGTTTTTACACGAAAATAAGTACAAATTGACCAGTGGTGGCTGAAAATTCGGTTTTTTCAAACTGTAATTTTCTGAAAAACTTCATACAAATAAACCGAATTTTCAAAAAAAAAATCATCTTCGGATACACCAACATCAATAATGCAATTTTTGTAATATATTACTCTAGTACACCTAAAAGTCACGAGCCGCCACCCAATCTGACCAATTTAAAATAAGAAAACAATTTAAGTTACGTAGACGTTATATAGACGAGGGACACCTTCAATAATTGTTCACTCTACAAAAAACCCTATTAAAGTGATCGCAACGTGTCAGCAGAGAAAAACACATATGGCGTTAACAGAGATAGGGAAATTCGTCGACGTATTCGACGGGCAGGAGCACCATGCAAGAAAAAAAATCGTAGTGGTCCACGGGTAAAAAAGTTTAGGATCCTCCATGAGATAGTCGAAAAATACTTAATAAACTTCTGAGCTCAGAAAAGTCGCACGGAAGTTTATATTTGTTAATTAAAAACACCTTAAAATATTATGTAATGTACAATAAAAACACTGCAAAATGCGCCCGTAGAGATTTATTTTTAAGGCGATGCACCACGTAGTAAAACTTTTTTATCGGGGCGCTAAAAATAACACTCCTTATGTAGATGGCGACAAGGTATAAATTCCGGCAAATAAACATCAGTCCCCTGTTTTGATTTATGCCAGAAAAAACGCACAAAGTCGAGATTTTGAAATTTATAGTAATTAAATAACAATTTTTTTTAAATCTTATACTATATTTTTTCTGGGCTTATAGAAAGACTTGTCAAAAAAACAGTCAATTATTTCAAAGGACAAGGTGGGTAAGTATTTAATTAAAGCATTTGAAATATTTCTTTGCTATCAAAATTTCAAACCAAAAACACACGATTTTGCATTACTACGTAGTGCTACGCCTGTCATATAAAATACAAACATTAAAATTACTATGTTTGGTTTTCATATTACTTTCCTCGAGATTGTTCAGGAAATTATTGTTAATAATGATGTATATTTCTGGGCTGTGATATTGTATAAATGAAAAACAGTTTGTGGTTCAAAAACTGCCCCCCCTCATCTCAGATAGTTTCCACTAGGCCCAATTACGAGCATTGTACCTCGACTGGGTTCCATCTCCTAAGGGATGTGATTAATTAAACGAGCTACATCCAAAATATTTTTGGTAGGCTTATGTCTCTAACTGCAAATAAACATAACTAGATACCTGTGCATGTTACATTTGCGATTTAAAAAATTTTTAGAATTTTATAATGTTCACAAAAATAATGCGTAATTCGCAATTTTCAGATGATTAATGATAATTCGTTTTTTAACTCTTTTTTTTCTATCTACTATCTAATCATTTAAAGAAAGAAAAGTGTATGTAGCGGTCGGCGTGGATTAGATTTTTATACAAATCACGTATACAGCTTTGTTTCTAGATTGATGAAATTTTGCACCCTTGACATTCAAAACGAGAGGAAGGTCAATCAAGGAAGATTTTTTTAAAACGACTCCCATCTCCTATCCCACACCTTAAAGCAGAATTTTCAGATCTATTGTTGAAATTTTGCACACTCAAAGTTTAAAGCAAGAGGGAAATTACATATACGAGGTTCAAAAGAAAAGGTGAATTTTGAATTTTCGCGGGCTGTGTACATTCGATTATCGATTTTTTTTTTGTTATGTTGGTATACATATGTTTATCATATGATTAGTGGTTTGTTTTTGACAACTGGAAAGGTTAGTCACGTTTTTGTGTGTTCTTTAAAATGGAATAAAGTGCTCCAACGCACTTAAAATGTTGACTATGGCATTTGGCGAGTCTATTTTGTCTCAAAAAAGTGTTTATAAGTGGTACAAGCGCTTTAAAGAAGGCCGAGACGATGTTAATGACAATGAGCGTCCTGGAATTGCAACCAACAAACGAAGAAAACATCGAAACAGTGAAGTAAATGGTTTTGGAAAATGGTCGAATCACTATTAGGGAAGTTGTAGAGGATGTTGGAATATCAATAGCTCATGCCATGCAATTTTCTCGAATGTTTTGGGCATGAAACGTGTGGCAGCAAAGTTTGTTGTGAAAATTGTGGAAAAACAAATCATGAATTTTGCATCACAATAATGCATCAGCTCACACATCAATGCTTGTTCGTGATTATTTGGCCAAAAACAACACCGTAATCATGCCTCAACCACCGTATTCACCAGATTTGGCTCCCTGCGACTTTTTCCTACTCCCGAAACTGAAGAGACCAATGAAAGGAAAGCGTTTTGCCACAATTGATGAGGTAAAGTCAGAATCGAGGAACGAGCTGATGGCCATACCGAAAAAAAATTCCAGAAGTGCTTCGAGGATTAGAAGAAGCGCTGGCATAAGTGCATTATATCTGAGGGGGATTACTTTGAAGGGGAGAAAATGGATATTGATGAATAAATAAATACTTTTCGAAAAAAATCGAAATTCACCTTTTCTTTTGAACAAACCTCGTATGAAATGATGAAAAAAAACTCCGTGTAAAGCTCGAGGAATGCCGAGAACTTCAACCAGTATCTAATAAAATAACAGTTTTAGTTGCTCTTGATTTCGTAAATTTGATGGGCACGAATAACAGAGTTGTGAACGGTCTGTTAATTTTATATCTTTATTCTTTTGAAAATGATGACGTCTTTTAAAAAAAAAACACCGCTTATTTTTCTTTTATTTATTGTTTAACATCTTCATTTTTATAGCGGTAGTCATACCAGACAAATGTTCGTCAAGTGACACATTATATACAAGACACCGCGCAGTTCCCGGGCAATTCTCGTAATATAAGTTACTCACCCTTCCCCGGAGACTTGTGCAAATTAATGGAAGTTGTCGTGAATATTCGAAGGAAGTATTTGTCCCACACGGCATAAAATGCGAGATAATATCAAGTGACATTATGAGGTAATCAGCAAATGTTGCGCAATTGGGCTGTTAAGATATTCACGTGTGAGACAATCAATAATATCTCCCATAAGTCCACAGTTAATACTTACTTTCAAAACACCCACAATTGTTCATGTCAGTTTTTTTTGCATTAAAAATCTTCATACTTTCATGTCAATCAAACTTTAAATTTAAATTAAAAATTTATGTCCTTCAATTTATTTATTTCTTGGCTAATTTGTATAGAGCCGCTTTTGTGAGACATCACCTCAGGGGCGCTTTACAGATGATGCAGGTATTAAAAAATATAAATTTAAAAAAAGGAAGTTAAGTTAAGTTATAGTAAAATGAAGTACAGGAACAGATGACACGAATAATAATAATAATAATATTTGGCTAATTTATATAGCGCCGTTTTCGTGAGAAATCACCTCAAGGGCGCTGTACAAATATATTTCTTAAATAGTTAATACTAGAACTACTGACTTATCCCTAAGACTTATATCTAGTGACTTACGACTAAGGCCTATAACTACTATCTAACGTCATATATACGAGTATTTACATATTTAGCAACTTACAACTAAAATTAATATTAACAATCTAATCTTACTAACGCCATAAGAAGAAGGAAGTTCTATTATATTAGGGTGTTTTTATTGTTAGCTGGATATATATGTTAAATTAATGAAATTTATGAATAAAATCAATCGTCAATCTTAAACGCATTTAGATGATTCATCTTCCAAAAATTAAACCGATTGACTTGTTATGTTCCCGCTGATGTTGTCCATTATCCATTGGTAAGCAAGTCAATAGCAAAATTGAATGAACGGAATCGCTAGATAATGTAACAATTACGGTATAAATAATGAAAAAAAAAATATTTGGATAGAATGACGGATTTATGGAAATGAGAGTTTGAAAAAATGAGTTTTTAGTTTGGATCTAAATTCTGTTGGGCTGGTTATACATCTCAATTCCATAGGAAGTTTATTCCTAGCCTTAGGGCCGGATACTCCGAATGCACGATCACCAAACTTAGTGTTCGGATTTCGCTTAGGCTCTTTCAACCTTCCAATTGATAGAAGATGGAGACTCTGCAGATAGATATAAAACGCTCATTATCTTCTTCCATATATTTCACATAAATGAGGTTGTATGTTGCGAACGGCGGGCTCGCAAACACTGACGGGCGGTGTGGTTTTGTTTGATTTTTATACAAATCTACAGTTTTATTTCAAGATTGAAGATATTTTGTAAAGAAAGAGGAAGGTCGCCAAGTACGATATCGAAACACTCTGTGTAAAGCCCGGGCAACGCCGTGGACTTATTTGTTAAAACACCTTCGTAATATTGACATCCAATTGGTAAACATAGATGTATTTTGCTTGATAAATATTCACCTGATAAACATGTTTGCATTTCTTCCGGCCTTAGTTAAGTCCAACCCCTTTTCCTTTCTTTATTCCGCAGAAGCAAATCTGTAAACATTTCCCGGAAAAAGAGTCAATTAGCTTTACCAATGGGCTACTTTTATTGGCGTAGCAATAAATTCACGACACCCGGGCAAACTCTGTTGCGCAATAATAACAGATATTTTAATGTGTTTAGAAGTTGGGATACACACGGTGTTCGGAAACAAGTTGTACAAACGGAAAATTGGTGATTGAATATATATATATAATGACAAAAATGTTATGATTTTTATGAAAACGTGTTCCGACATCCCTCCTTTACTAAAATTTTAACAGGAAACCTATCAATTCATAAGGTAAGGCCCTGCGATCTTGTTTTTAACCAGATTATGAATAATTTTTTACTAAATAAATTAGCAATACTCATTTTTCTCCGTGTAGGGAATAAAAAACTTCGACGCATTTAAAAGAAAATAAATAGCTGATAATAACACGCAGCGACCAAATAATTTGAATTTTGCCAAAACCTTCGTACTGGAATTTTTCAACTGAAAGTTATACCAGAAAATGGACATTACATTAAAGATTTATCAGTTTTCCAACCGTATCACTACGTTTCCGGAAACCATGCATAAGTAGTACAGAAAATGTCTTTTGTCTGGAAACATTAGAATCAGTTTGCGGGGTAATTTTTATTCTTCTTTCAATTTGATTATTATGCAGTATCTACATTAGGATTTTCTGAGAACTAAAATACATTTTAAAACGGCCTTCGTAATATTTTCCCTATTATTCTGAATGGCATCGATACGTTGACTATATCTATATTTGATTGGAGAGATGATGAAACTACATATGAAATGTGGGTTAAGTTGACTAGTAAGTATAAAAGATCATCATCGATTGATAAGTTTCGAAATTGTACAAGAAATATAGATATTTATTTTCACACCATGAGGAACAAACGACAAGTTTATGAAACTATTAAAAAGCTTTTTTTTTGTGTGAAACCACACAAGTGTTTCAACTGCTCCCAACCATCTGGAGCCAGTGAGAATATAGCATCCCCAGTTGGGGTATGTTTTGGGGATGCAGGTAGTGGGGAGGGGATGAAGATAGGGAAGAGGAAGGTGGGGAACCTGGCTATTCAGATCTGGTCACCAAAATGGCCAAAGCCATTATAAGCAACGTTTCAATTCTGAATGGTGGTCTTACACCACGGCGAATTGAGAGTATCTTCCTCTGGAACTTGCGGCAAATATTTATTTATTTCTAAATTTTCGCCCAGCTGGGCTTTTACATATTATTTTATTATTTTCTTACAAAGAACATCTAAATAAACACAAAACAAAATCAAAGTAAAATAAAAAAACAAAATCAAAAAGAAAATAGATGACATAATAAAACACACGTTCTTAAACAAAAACAATGTAATACAAAAACGAAAGCAAGTGGAAATATACTATGTATTGGTGTAAATTAGTATTTAAACAAAATATTCAAATAAAATTTACTTGTGCACGCTGGTATTTGAACTGTGACGTCCAGCTTGCTAGTCGAGAGATTTACCCCTCTACCACGGAGGCCGTCAGAAAACTGGTAGATTTCATCGTTTATCCCATATTTATAGGTTCTGTAAAATTTGGAATATTATGTCAAGTGATCGCTCAAAACGTTTTTGCGAACTTGGCATAATACGCCAAAAATCGAGATAAGTGGATAGTGAAACTTAGGTAGAGTTAGACATTGTAAATTATGTATTCCCAATGAATTTCAAAGTTATGGAATTCAGTCCACATAAATAAGTTAACTCTCTTGATAGCTAGAAGAAGGAAAATATAAACACACGTCCATACCTAATGGTTTCACTTAGTCAACTTTTAAGATGTTTTTCACAACTTTCCTCAAGGAAAGAATTGAATAAGCATTGAAAGCGAACAATTCTACACCTTCTGCGTATTATAATGTTTATTGAATATATGTTTAAATGACTCGAGTTCTCAGCCAGTGCGGCTCTCCTAACCGCCCCTCAATCGCCACGCCACTGGTCAAATTATAGGGCTCGTACATTAAAATAATTAATTAACCGAACATAACATGAGCAATTTAAATTCCACGAAAATTGGGGTAAGTTACAAAACGGTGTTCCTTTTCAATTCGCTGTACACGTTACATGTTATCAGAAGGGCTTGTGACGCACTTGATTCCGTAAGACGAACACGTGCGTGTATTTGGAGGCGCGCTCCGGCATAAACGTGACTCCCGAAGGTTTTACGCGTTTCTTTTGTTACAATGTTATGTAAAATGCTTTCTTTCAAAGTAAAGTACTTACTCCCGAATCTTATTATTATTATGAACGAAGTGACGTCAAATTCTATTATTTTTCATGTGTGTCTGTTACTTCGCCACGGAAGTCAACTAACGTCATTGTAGTGGCTGCATTCAAAAGGCTCAGCTCTCTACTTAAGGCGAAGCTTAATGCTAAATCACTATTTTGATTAATCTTTATAACGAATTGGTTTACATTGTGAACACCAAAAAATATGCTTTAGATAAATTGAAGGTTTTCCTATAGTTTCGCTTGAGTAGAATACAAATAAAAAAATAAAATACTCAATAAAAAATATCAATGTACACTACTAAAAAAATGTTTTTTTCGATAGAAATGTATGAACGCAAAGAATAAATCAACTTTAAAAAATACAGTGTTATAGCTAATTATCTGTGATAGTTTCACTTGATTAACTTTTTTGCTTTCTTATGAAATTATTTCCAAATTAATTAAAACCAGTTTTGTGATTGAAATCTAACGTTTCTAGACTCCGTGTGGAAAGCGAGTTTAATGCCTATTACCTACAATATAAGGTAGGTATACCAATAATATACACATTTTTGGCTTATAGCTTCCTCTTAATGAGCGAGGAATGCAGATGATGCGGCGACGTCCCTGATGGACGATCCTTTAATTTGCAATTTTATTGATTTATATTTAATTTTTTCATTTGATGTTTTTTTATTATTATGTACCTACCTATTATGTTTTTTTTTCTCTTTAATGTAATAGTTTTATATAGCTCATGTAATATGGCAGTCTGGGATTATCTATTATGTAATTATCTCCCAATCCTGCTGGATTTAAAAATTAAATAATAATTATTACGCTTCGTCGAATGCAACTTATTCCCACTAAGAAGCACAGCAATATGAAACAATTTTATAGTGATGTAGTGTAGGATATTTATTGAATAATATTTCAAGATATATTATGGAAGATTGGTTTGTCGATTGATTTCTCGGAGGGGGCTGATGTGGAAAATGAACACAGCAGCGACCTTACAATAATGCACCTTGGCGGAACGTTCACCAATAGCGGACGTTGTGGTCGGAGTTGTTTCCAGTACCGCGAGGAGCCGAGCTTTCTGGAACCGATTCATTCGATTCTTGATTGCGGAAATTACGAAGGCTCACGAGGTGCTTCCGTATTCGCTCTCCTTCTCTTTAAAAGATCAAGGTTTAATTATGAATTTTAATTGTTTATAAATATACTTGAAAGTAACTTTAGTAGCGTTTATGTTTGATATAATATCACAATCATCCACCATTTAAACCATCCAACTTACAATTTAAACCATTAATTATGCCCTTGCCCGGAATAACGTTGTATCCAAATGAAAACAGTTAAGTTTAATTACATTTTATGTTTTGAATACAATAATCATACGATTATTAAGATTCAGAAAGTAAAATGGTGTAGAAAAGCCATTAAATTTGGATATTATACATTTTTTTAAAGTGAAGGGTGGAAAAATTTTGTATGTGAAAATCTCATATTTATTTATTTATTTCCAATTTCACGCCGGTTGGTCTTTTACAATTTATTTTTTATTTATATTAAAGAACATCTAAATAAGGACAACAAAATCAAAGCTATAATACAGTATCTAGATACAAAAAAATTGAAGCAAAATCAAAAAGAAAATATAAGACAAAAAATACAACAACCTCTAAAACCAAAACAAAGTAAAAAACGAAATAAAATCGAAACTAAATGCTCCACCATGTAAGATGGAATAATATAACACTAGGAAAATTACAATACATCGGTAACAAAAGTTCGTAAGATAAACAAAGCTACGTAGTTTGGATAGTTAAATTATATTAAATTTGATGTTCTTCTTTATAAAATAAATTATGTAATGAATTGTTTATATTTGTCGAATGATGTGTTGAATATATCAACAACATATTTATAGTCACTACCGAATTTTTTTATACAGCGAACGGGGGTACAGAATTGTGATAATACCTCGATGTTGGTTTGCCAGGTATAATAATAATAATATTTGGCTAATTTATATAGCGCCGTTTTCGTGAGAAATCACCTCAAGGGCGCTGTACAAATATATTTCTTAAATAGTTAATACTAGAACTACTGACTTATCCCTAAGACTTATATCTAGTGACTTACGACTAAGGCCTATAACTACTATGTAAACAAATCAAGTATAATAGTTCAGGTCTGTCAATTATTGAATTTATGATTTTATATAAACATGTTAGGTCATTAACTATTCTGCGTTCAGATAGTTTTCATAAATTTAGTTGACATAGTAGATATTCATAGTTGACACATTCCCTTGTAATACCCATTCTGAAATGAATGAATCTTAAAAAATTATTTCTAATTCTATCTATCGTGAGTGAATGACTAGCGTAACTAGGTGCCCACACTGTCGAGTTGTACTCAATTTGACTCCTAACCAATGACATATACAATTTTTTATAGGTTTAATTTAAATATTTTTAAATTGGCTCAATTTCTTTTACAAAACCCAAAATTTTCAAAGCTTTATTTTATTTCAATATGGTTTTTAAAATTCTCTTTTTGATCAAAGTTTACACATAATTAATTCACCCCGGTTACAGTGGTTAGAACAAAATCATCAATTAGTAATCATAAATTATAAAAAAAAATTCTATGAAATCTCATAATTAGACATTTGCTTACATTAAGTTGTACATAGTTCTCTTGGCACCAAACAAAAAGTTTAAGCAAGTTATTTGACAATGTTTGACAGTCATTAAGATTTCTTATAGCTTTGTATATTTTCATATCGTCCACAAACATTGAAACATCGACATCGTTGAAGAGAGTGAGCACATCATATAAATGTATCCAACATCCAAGCCATATCTTAGCCAATGTGTGAAATTCAAACTCTCCGTTACGGAAGTATTACTCTAATAGACCAAAGAGCCAATGGCAGCGCAGCAAAAAGAAAACGTGATTTCTGTTATTCCAAACATTTGTTCGTTTGCGCAAAAAAAGTAAATGTCTTCACTTGTGATTTTACTATTTACAAAGTCATTTTAGTGTTTTCCGGGAGATTTCAACACACACAGCGCCTAAAGATGTACGCTGTAGAAAACGATAAAGAATTTCATGAAAAATGTAACAGGTTAATAGTATTTCGTTATTTTATCAGAAAATTGTTTCAAGGAGGAGGAGGAACTGTCCGGTGGGACAGAAGAAGTGTCCGATGGGACAGAGGAACTGTTCGGTGGGACAGAGGAACTGTCCGGTGGGACAGAGGAACTGTCCGGTGGGACAGAGGAACTGTCCGGTGGAACAGAGGAACTGTTCATGGAACAGAGGAACTGTCCAGTGGGACAGAGGAACTGAACATGGAACAGAGGAACTGTCCGGTGGGATAGAGGAACTGTCCGGTGGAACAGAGGAACTGTCCGGTGGGACAGAGGAACTGTCCGATCGTACAGAGGAACTGTTCATGGAACAGAGGAACTGTCCGGCGGGACAGAGGAACTGTCCGGTTGTGCAGAGGAACTGTCCGGTGGGACAGAGGAACTGAACATGGAACAGAGGAACTGTCCGGTGGGATAAGGGAACTGTCCGGTGGAACAGAGGAACTGTCCGGTGGGACAGAGGAACTGTCCGATCGAACAGAGGAACTGTTCATGGAACAGAGGAACTGTCCGGCGGGACAGAGGAACTGTCCGGTTGTGCAGAGGAACTGTCCGGTGGGACAGAGGAACTGTCCGTTGGGACAGAGAAATTGTCCGGTGGGACAGAGAAACTGCCGGTGGGACAGAATAACTGTTCGGTGTATGTACATACATTCATGACTGTAGGAATCTACATTTGAACATATGTACGAGTATATTTATTTTACCGGAGAGTATTACACCCATCCACTTGTAGTCAGACAGACAGAAGAACTGTCCGAAGAACTGTCGAGATATTTTACCGGAGAGTATGAAACCCATCCACGTGTAGTCAGACAGACAGAAGAACTGTCCAGTTGGTCAGAGGAACTGTCCGGTGGGACAGAGGAACTGTACGGTGGGACAGAGGAACTGTCCGGTGAGACAGAGGAACTATACATGCGAAAGAGGAACTGTCCGGTTCGACAGAGGAACTGTCCGTTGGGACAGAGGAACTGTCCGGTGGGACAGAGGAACTGTCCGGTGGGACAGAGGAACTGAACATGGAACAGAGGAACTGTCCGGTGGGACAGAGGAACTGTCCGGTGGGACAGAGGAACTGTCCGGTGGGACAGAGGAACTGTCCGGTGGGACAGAGGAATTGAACATGGAACAGAGGAACTGTCCGGTGGGATAGAGGAACTGTCCGGTGGGACAGAGGAACTGAACATGGAACAGAGGAATTGTCCGGTGGGATAGAGGAACTGTCCGGTGGGACAGAGGAACTGATCATGAAACAGAGGAACTGTCCGGTGGAACAGAGGAACTGTCCGGTGGGACAGAGGAACTGTCCGATCGAACAGAGGAACTGTTCATGGAATAGAGTACGGTGGGACAGAGAAACTGTCCGGTGAGACAGAGGAACTATACATGCGAAAGAGGATCTGTCCGGTTCGACAGAGGAACTGTCCGTTGGGACAGAGGAACTGTCCGGTGGGACAGAGGAACTGTCCGGTGGGACAGAGGAACTGTCCGGTCGAACAGAGGAACTGTTCATGGAACAGAGGAACTGTCCAGTGGGACAGAGGAACTGAACATGGAACAGAGGAACTGTCCGGTGGGATAGAGGAACTGTCCGGTGGAACAGAGGAACTGTCCGGTGGGACAGAGGAACTGTCCGATCGTACAGAGGAACTGTTCATGGAACAGAGGAACTGTCCGGCGGGACAGAGGAACTGTCCGGTTGTGCAGAGGAACTGTCCGGTGGGACAGAGGAACTGTCCGTTGGGACAGAGAAACTGTCCGGTGGGACAGAGAAACTGCCGGTGGGACAGAATAACTGTTCGGTGTATGTACATACATTCATGACTGTAGGAATCTACATTTGAACATATGTACGAGTATATTTATTTTACCGGAGAGTATTACACCCATCCACTTGTAGTCAGACAGACAGAAGAACTGTCCAGTTGGTCAGAGGAACTGTCCGGTGGGACAGAGGAACTGTACGGTGAGACAGAGGAACTGTCCGGTGAGACAGAGGAACTATACATGCGAAAGAGGAACTGTCCGGTTCGACAGAGGAACTGTCCGTTGGGACAGAGGAACTGTCCGGTGGGACAGAGGAACTGTCCGGTGGGACAGAGGAACTGAACATGAAACAGAGGAACTGTCCGGTGGGATAGAGGAACTGTCCGGTGGGACAGAGGAACTGAACATGGAACAGAGGAATTGTCCGGTGGGAAAGAGGAACTGTCCGGTGGGACAGAGGAACTGAACATGAAACAGAGGAACTGTCCGGTGGGATAGAGGAACTGTCCGGTGGAACAGAGGAACTGTCCGGTGGGACAGAGGAACTGTCCGATCGAACAGAGGAACTGTTCATGGAACAGAGGAACTGTCCGGTGGGATAGAGGAACTGTCCGGTGGGACAGAGAAATTGTCCGGTGGGACAGAGAAACTGCCGGTGGGACAGAATAACTGTTCGGTGTATGTACATACATTCATGACTGTAGGAATCTACATTTGAACATATGTACGAGTATATTTATTTTACCGGAGAGTATTACACCCATCCACTTGTAGTCAGACAGACAGAAGAACTGTCCGAAGAACTGTCGAGATATTTTACCGGAGAGTATGAAACCCATCCACGTGTAGTCAGACAGACAGAAGAACTGTCCAGTTGGTCAGAGGAACTGTCCGGTGGGACAGAGGAACTGTACGGTGAGACAGAGGAACTGTCCGGTGAGACAGAGGAACTATACATGCGAAAGAGGAACTGTCCGGTTCGACAGAGGAACTGTCCGTTGGGACAGAGGAACTGTCCGGTGGGACAGAGGAACTGTCCGGTGGGACAGAGGAACTGAACATGAAACAGAGGAACTGTCCGGTGGGATAGAGGAACTGTCCGGTGGGACAGAGGAACTGAACATGGAACAGAGGAATTGTCCGGTTGGAAAGAGGAACTGTCCGGTGGGACAGAGGAACTGAACATGAAACAGAGGAACTGTCCGGTGGGATAGAGGAACTGTCCGGTGGAACAGAGGAACTGTCCGGTGGGACAGAGGAACTGTCCGATCGAACAGAGGAACTGTTCATGGAACAGAGGAACTGTCCGGTGGGATAGAGGAACTGTCCGGTGGAACAGAGGAACTGTCCGGTGGGACAGAGGAACTGTCCGATCGAACAGAGGAACTGTTCATGGAACAGAGGAACTGTCCGGCGGGACAGAGGAACTGTCCGGTTGTGCAGAGGAACTGTCCGGTGTGACAGAGGAACTGTCCGTTGGGACAGAGAAACTGTCCGGTGGGACAGAGAAACTGCCGGTGGGACAGAATAACTGTTCGGTGTATGTACATACATTCATGACTGTAGGAATCTACAATTGAACATATGTACGAGTATATTTATTTTACCGGAGAGTATTACACCCATCCACTTGTAGTCAGACAGACAGAAGAACTGTCCGAAGAACTGTCGAGATATTTTACCGGAGAATATGAAACCCATCCACGTGTAGTCAGACAGACAGAAGAACTGTCCAGTTGGTCAGAGGAACTGTCCGGTGGGACAGAGGAACTGTACGGTGGGACAGAGGAACTGTCCGGTGAGACAGAGGAACTATACATGCGAAAGAGGAACTGTCCGGTTCGACAGAGGAACTGTCCGTTGGGATAGAGGAACTGTCCGGTGGGACAGAGGAACTGTCCGGTGGGACAGAGGAACTGTCCGGTGGGGCAGAGGAACTGTCCGATCGGACAGAGGAACTGTTCATGGAACAGAGGAACTAACCGGCGGGACAGAGGAACTGTCCGGTTGTGCAGAGGAACTGTCCGGTGGGACAGAGGAACTGAACATGGAACAGAGGAACTGTCCGGTGGGATAGAGGAACTGTCCGGTGGGATACAGGAACTGAACATGGAACAGAGGAACTGTCCGGTGGGATAGAGGAACTGTCCGGTGGAACAGAGGAACTGTCCGGTGGGACAGAGGAACTGTCCGATCGAACAGAGGAACTGTTCATGGAACAGAGGAACTGTCCGGCGGGACAGAGGAACTGTCCGGTTGTGCTGAGGAACTGTTCGGTGGGACTGAGGAACTGTCGATGGACAGACGAACGGTCCGGTGGGACAGAGGAACTCTGCGGTGGGACAGAGGAACTGTCCGGTAGGACAGAGGAACTGTCCGATGGGACAGAGGAACTGTCCGTGAGATAGAGGAACTGTCCGGTGAGACAGAGGGAGTATACATGCGAAAGAGGAACTGTCCAGTTCGACAGAGGAACTGTCCGTTGGGACAGAGAAACTGTCCGGTGGGACAGAGGAACTGTCCGGTGGGACAGAGGAACTGAACATGGAACAGAGGAATTGTCCGGTGGGATAGAGGAACTGTCCGGTGGGACAGAGGAACTGAACATGAAACAGAGGAACTGTCCGGTGGGATAGAGGAACTGTCCGGTAAAACAGAGGAACTGTCCGGTGGGACAGAGGAACTGTCCGATCGAACAGAGGAACTGTTCATGGAATAGAGTACGGTGGGACAGAGGAACTGTCCGGTGAGACAGAGGAACTATACATGCGAAAGAGGAACTGTCCGGTTCGACAGAGGAACTGTCCGTTGGGACAGAGGAACTGTCCGGTGGGGCAGAGGAACTTTCCGATCGGACAGAGGAACTGTTCATGGAACAGAGGAACTAACCGGCGGGACAGAGGAACTGTCCGGTTGTGCAGAGGAACTGTCCGGTGGGACAGAGGAACTGAACATGGAACAGAGGAACTGTCCGGTGGGACAGAGGAACTGTCCGGTGGGACAGAGGAACTGTCCGGTGGGACAGAGGAACTGTCCGGTGGGACAGAGGAACTGTCCGGTGGGACAGAGGAATTGAACATGGAACAGAGGAACTGTCCGGTGGGATAGAGGAACTGTCCGGTGGGACACAGGAACTGAACATGGAACAGAGGAACTGTCCGGTGGGATAGAGGAACTGTCCGGTGGAACAGAGGAACTGTCCGGTGGGACAGAGGAACTGTCCGGTTGTGCTGAGGAACTGTTCGGTGGGACTGAGGAACTGTCGATGGACAGACGAACGGTCCGGTGGGACAGAGGAACTCTGCGGTGGGACAGAGGAACTGTCCGATGGGACAGAGGAACTGTCCGATGGGACAGAGGAACTGTCCGGTGAGATAGAGGAACTGTCCGGTGAGACAGAGGGAGTATACATGCGAAAGAGGAACTGTCCAGTTCGACAGAGGAACTGTCCGTTGGGACAGAGAAACTGTCCGGTGGGACAGAGGAACTGTCCGGTGGGACAGAGGAACTGAACATGGAACAGAGGAATTGTCCGGTGGGATAGAGGAACTGTCCGGTGGGACAGAGGAACTGAACATGAAACAGAGGAACTGTCCGGTGGGATAGAGGAACTGTCCGGTGGAACAGAGGAACTGTCCGGTGGGACAGAGGAACTGTCCGATCGAACAGAGGAACTGTTCATGGAATAGAGTACGGTGGGACAGAGGAACTGTCCGGTGAGACAGAGGAACTATAAATGCGAAAGAGGAACTGTCCGGTTCGACAGAGGAACTGTCCGTTGGGACAGAGGAACTGTCCGGTGGGACAGAGGAACTGTCCGGTGGGACAGAGGAACTGTCGATGGGACAGAGGAACTGTTCGGTGGGACTGAGGAACTGTCCGATCGTACAGAGGAACTGTTCATGGAACAGAGGAACTGTCCGGCGGGACAGAGGAACTGTCCGGTTGTGCAGAGGAACTGTCCGGTGGGACAGAGGAACTGAACATGGAACAGAGGAACTGTCCGGTGGGATAGAGGAACTGTCCGGTGGGACAGAGGAACTGATTGTCCGTTGGGACAGAGGAACTGTCCGGTGGGACAGAGGAACTGACTGTCCGGTGGGACAGAGGAACTGTCCGGTAGAACAGAGGAACTGTCCGGCGGGAAAGAGGAACTGTCCGGTGGGACAGAGGAACTGAACATGGAACAAAGGAACTGTCCGGTGGGATAGAGGAACTGTCCGGTGGAACAGAGGAACTGTCCGGTGGGACAGAGGAACTGTCCGATCGAAAAGAGGAACTGTTCATGGAACAGAGGAACTGTCCGGCGGGACAGAGGAACTGTCCGGTTGTGCAGAGGAACTGTCCGGTGGGACAGAGGAACTGTCCGTTGGGACAGAGAAACTGTCCGGTGGGACAGAGGAACTGCCGGTGGGACAGAATAACTGTTCGGTGTATGTACATACATTCATGACTGTAGGAATCTACATTTGAACATATGTACGTTTATATTTATTTTACCGGAGAGTATTACACCCATCCACTTGTAGTCAGACAGACAGAAGAACTGTCCGAAGAACTGTCGAGATACTTTACCGGAGAGTATGAAACCCATCCACGTGTAGTCAGACAGACAGAAGAACTGTCCAGTTGGTCAGAGGAACTGTGGGTTGGGACAGAGAAACTGTCCGGTGGGACAGAGGAACTGTCCGGTGGGACAGAGGAACTGTCCGGTGGGACAGAGGAACTGAACATGGAACAGAGGAATTGTCCGGTGGGATAGAGGAACTGTCCGGTGGGACAGAGGAACTGAACATGAAACAGAGGAACTGTCCGGTGGGATAGAGGAACTGTCCGGTGGAACAGAGGAACTGTCCGGTGGGACAGAGGAACTGTCCGATCGAACAGAGGAACTGTTCATGGAATAGAGTACAGTGGGACAGAGGAACTGTCCGGTGAGACAGAGGAACTATACATGCGAAAGAGGAACTGTCCAGTTCGACAGAGGAACTGTCCGTTGGGACAGAGAAACTGTCCGGTGGGACAGAGGAACTGTCCGGTGGGACAGAGGAACTGAACATGGAACAGAGGAATTGTCCGGTGGGATAGAGGAACTGTCCGGTGGGACAGAGGAACTGAACATGAAACAGAGGAACTGTCCGGTGGGATAGAGGAACTGTCCGGTGGAACAGAGGAACTGTCCGGTGGGACAGAGGAACTGTCCGATCGAACAGAGGAACTGTTCATGGAATAGAGTACGGTGGGACAGAGGAACTGTCCGGTGAGACAGAGGAACTATACATGCGAAAGAGGAACTGTCCGGTTCGACAGAGGAACTGTCCGTTGGGACAGAGGAAATGTCCGGTGGGACAGAGGAACTGTCCGGTGGGACAGAGGAACTGTCCGGTGGGACAGAGGAACTGAACATGAAACAGAGGAACTGTCCGGTGGAACAGAGGAACTGTCCGGTAGGACAGAGGAACTGTCCGATCGAACAGAGGAACTGTTCATGGAATAGAGTACGGTGGGACAGAGAAACTGTCCGGTGAGACAGAGGAACTATACATGCGAAAGAGGATCTGTCCGGTTCGACAGAGGAACTGTCCGTTGGGACAGAGGAACTGTCCGGTGGGACAGAGGAACTGTCCGGTGGGACAGAGGAACTGTCCGGTGGGATAGAGGAACTGTCCGGTGGGACAGAGGAACTGTCCGGTGGAACAGAGGAACTGTCCGGTGGGACAGAGGAACTGACTGTCCGGTGGGACAGAGGAACTGTCCGGTGGTGCAGAGGAACTGTCCGGTGGGACAGAGGAACTGAACATGGAACAGAGGAACTGTCCGGTGGGATAGAGGAACTGTCCGGTGGAACAGAGGAACTGTCCGGTGGGACAGAGGAACTGTCCGATCGTACAGAGGAACTGTTCATGGAACAGAGGAACTGTCCGGCGGGACAGAGGAACTGTCCGGTTGTGCAGAGGAACTGTCCGGTGGGACAGAGGAACTGTCCGTTGGGACAGAGAAACTGTCCGGTGGGACAGAGAAACTGCCGGTGGGACAGAATAACTGTTCGGTGTATGTACATACATTCATGACTGTAGGAATCTACATTTGAACATATGTACGAGTATATTTATTTTACCGGAGAGTATTACACCCATCCACTTGTAGTCAGACAGACAGAAGAACTGTCCGAAGAACTGTCGAGATATTTTACCGGAGAGTATGAAACCCATCCACGTGTAGTCAGACAGACAGAAGAACTGTCCAGTTGGTCAGAGGAACTGTCCGGTGGGACAGAGGAACTGTACGGTGAGACAGAGGAACTGTCCGGTGAGACAGAGGAACTATACATGCGAAAGAGGAACTGTCCGGTTCGACAGAGGAACTGTCCGTTGGGACAGAGGAACTGTCCGGTGGGACAGAGGAACTGTCCGGTGGGACAGAGGAACTGAACATGGAACAGAGGAATTGTCCGGTGGGAAAGAGGAACTGTCCGGTGGGACAGAGGAACTGAACATGGAACAGAGGAATTGTCCGGTGGGATAGAGGAACTGTCCGGTGGGACAGAGGAACTGAACATGAAACAGAGGAACTGTCCGGTGGGATAGAGGAACTGTCCGGTGGGACAGAGGAACTGAACATGGAACAGAGGAATTGTCCGGTGGGAAAGAGGAACTGTCCGGTGGGACAGAGGAACTGAACATGAAACAGAGGAACTGTCCGGTGGGATAGAGGAACTGTCCGGTGGAACAGAGGAACTGTCCGGTGGGACAGAGGAACTGTCCGATCGAACAGAGGAACTGTTCATGGAACAGAGGAACTGTCCGGTGGGATAGAGGAACTGTCCGGTGGAACAGAGGAACTGTCCGGTGGGACAGAGGAACTGTCCGATCGAACAGAGGAACTGTTCATGGAACAGAGGAACTGTCCGGCGGGACAGAGGAACTGTCCGGTTGTGCAGAGGAACTGTCCGGTGTGAAAGAGGAACTGTCCGTTGGGACAGAGAAACTGTCCGGTGGGACAGAGAAACTGCCGGTGGGACAGAATAATTGTTCGGTGTATGTACATACATTCCTGACTGTAGGAATCTACAATTGAACATATGTACGAGTATATTTATTTTACCGGAGAGTATTACACCCATCCACTTGTAGTCAGACAGACAGAAGAACTGTCCGAAGAACTGTCGAGATATTTTACCGGAGAATATGAAACCCATCCACGTGTAGTCAGACAGACAGAAGAACTGTCCAGTTGGTCAGAGGAACTGTCCGGTGGGACAGAGGAACTGTACGGTGGGACAGAGGAACTGTCCGGTGAGACAGAGGAACTATACATGCGAAAGAGGAACTGTCCGGTTCGACAGAGGAACTGTCCGTTGGGACAGAGGAACTGTCCGGTGGGACAGAGGAACTGTCCGGTGGGACAGAGGAACTGTCCGGTGGGGCAGAGGAACTGTCCGGTGGGACAGAGGAACTGAACATGGAACAGAGGAATTGTCCGGTGGGATAGAGGAACTGTCCGGTGGGACAGAGGAACTGAACATGAAACAGAGGAACTGTCCGGTGGGATAGAGGAACTGTCCGGTGGAACAGAGGAACTGTCCGGTGGGACAGAGGAACTGTCCGATCGAACAGAGGAACTGTTCATGGAATAGAGTACAGTGGGACAGAGGAACTGTCCGGTGAGACAGAGGAACTATACATGCGAAAGAGGAACTGTCCAGTTCGACAGAGGAACTGTCCGTTGGGACAGAGAAACTGTCCGGTGGGACAGAGGAACTGTCCGGTGGGACAGAGGAACTGAACATGGAACAGAGGAATTGTCCGGTGGGATAGAGGAACTGTCCGGTGGGACAGAGGAACTGAACATGAAACAGAGGAACTGTCCGTTGGGATAGAGGAACTGTCCGGTGGAACAGAGGAACTGTCCGGTGGGACAGAGGAACTGTCCGATCGAACAGAGGAACTGTTCATGGAATAGAGTACGGTGGGACAGAGGAACTGTCCGGTGAGACAGAGGAACTATACATGCGAAAGAGGAACTGTCCGGTTCGACAGAGGAACTGTCCGTTGGGACAGAGGAAATGTCCGGTGGGACAGAGGAACTGTCCGGTGGGACAGAGGAACTGTCCGGTGGGACAGAGGAACTGAACATGAAACAGAGGAACTGTCCGGTGGAACAGAGGAACTGTCCGGTGGGACAGAGGAACTGTCCGATCGAACAGAGGAACTGTTCATGGAATAGAGTACGGTGGGACAGAGAAACTGTCCGGTGAGACAGAGGAACTATACATGCGAAAGAGGATCTGTCCGGTTCGACAGAGGAACTGTCCGTTGGGACAGAGGAACTGTCCGGTGGGACAGAGGAACTGTCCGGTGGGACAGAGGAACTGTCCGGTGGGATAGAGGAACTGTCCGGTGGGACAGAGGAACTGTCCGGTGGAACAGAGGAACTGTCCGGTGGGACAGAGGAACTGACTGTCCGGTGGGACAGAGGAACTGTCCGGTGGTGCAGAGGAACTGTCCGGTGGGACAGAGGAACTGAACATGGAACAGAGGAACTGTCCGGTGGGATAGAGGAACTGTCCGGTGGAACAGAGGAACTGTCCGGTGGGACAGAGGAACTGTCCGATCGTACAGAGGAACTGTTCATGGAACAGAGGAACTGTCCGGCGGGACAGAGGAACTGTCCGGTTGTGCAGAGGAACTGTCCGGTGGGACAGAGGAACTGTCCGTTGGGACAGAGAAACTGTCCGGTGGGACAGAGAAACTGCCGGTGGGACAGAATAACTGTTCGGTGTATGTACATACATTCATGACTGTAGGAATCTACATTTGAACATATGTACGAGTATATTTATTTTACCGGAGAGTATTACACCCATCCACTTGTAGTCAGACAGACAGAAGAACTGTCCGAAGAACTGTCGAGATATTTTACCGGAGAGTATGAAACCCATCCACGTGTAGTCAGACAGACAGAAGAACTGTCCAGTTGGTCAGAGGAACTGTCCGGTGGGACAGAGGAACTGTACGGTGAGACAGAGGAACTGTCCGGTGAGACAGAGGAACTATACATGCGAAAGAGGAACTGTCCGGTTCGACAGAGGAACTGTCCGTTGGGACAGAGGAACTGTCCGGTGGGACAGAGGAACTGTCCGGTGGGACAGAGGAACTGAACATGGAACAGAGGAATTGTCCGGTGGGAAAGAGGAACTGTCCGGTGGGACAGAGGAACTGAACATGGAACAGAGGAATTGTCCGGTGGGATAGAGGAACTGTCCGGTGGGACAGAGGAACTGAACATGAAACAGAGGAACTGTCCGGTGGGATAGAGGAACTGTCCGGTGGGACAGAGGAACTGAACATGGAACAGAGGAATTGTCCGGTGGGAAAGAGGAACTGTCCGGTGGGACAGAGGAACTGAACATGAAACAGAGGAACTGTCCGGTGGGATAGAGGAACTGTCCGGTGGAACAGAGGAACTGTCCGGTGGGACAGAGGAACTGTCCGATCGAACAGAGGAACTGTTCATGGAACAGAGGAACTGTC
This sequence comes from Hesperophylax magnus, assembly GCA_026573805.1. Taxonomy (NCBI): domain Eukaryota; kingdom Metazoa; phylum Arthropoda; class Insecta; order Trichoptera; family Limnephilidae; genus Hesperophylax; species Hesperophylax magnus. The sequence continues at coordinate 8,210 of JAIUSX010000871.1, read as the reverse complement.
CGGTGGGATAGAGGAACTGTCCGGTGGAACAGAGGAACTGTCCGGTGGGACAGAGGAACTGTCCGATCGAACAGAGGAACTGTTCATGGAACAGAGGAACTGTCCGGCGGGACAGAGGAACTGTCCGGTTGTGCAGAGGAACTGTCCGGTGTGAAAGAGGAACTGTCCGTTGGGACAGAGAAACTGTCCGGTGGGACAGAGAAACTGCCGGTGGGACAGAATAATTGTTCGGTGTATGTACATACATTCCTGACTGTAGGAATCTACAATTGAACATATGTACGAGTATATTTATTTTACCGGAGAGTATTACACCCATCCACTTGTAGTCAGACAGACAGAAGAACTGTCCGAAGAACTGTCGAGATATTTTACCGGAGAATATGAAACCCATCCACGTGTAGTCAGACAGACAGAAGAACTGTCCAGTTGGTCAGAGGAACTGTCCGGTGGGACAGAGGAACTGTACGGTGGGACAGAGGAACTGTCCGGTGAGACAGAGGAACTATACATGCGAAAGAGGAACTGTCCGGTTCGACAGAGGAACTGTCCGTTGGGACAGAGGAACTGTCCGGTGGGACAGAGGAACTGTCCGGTGGGACAGAGGAACTGTCCGGTGGGGCAGAGGAACTGTCCGATCGGACAGAGGAACTGTTCATGGAACAGAGGAACTAACCGGCGGGACAGAGGAACTGTCCGGTTGTGCAGAGGAACTGTCCGGTGGGACAGAGGAACTGAACATGGAACAGAGGAACTGTCCGGTGAGATAGAGGAACTGTCCGGTGGGATACAGGAACTGAACATGGAACAGAGGAACTGTCCGGTGGGATAGAGGAACTGTCCGGTGGAACAGAGGAACTGTCCGGTGGGACAGAGGAACTGTCCGATCGAACAGAGGAACTGTTCATGGAACAGAGGAACTGTCCGGCGGGACAGAGGAACTGTCCGGTTGTGCTGAGGAACTGTTCGGTGGGACTGAGGAACTGTCGATGGACAGACGAACGGTCCGGTGGGACAGAGGAACTCTGCGGTGGGACAGAGGAACTGTCCGGTAGGACAGAGGAACTGTCCGATGGGACAGAGGAACTGTCCGGTGAGATAGAGGAACTGTCCGGTGAGACAGAGGGAGTATACATGCGAAAGAGGAACTGTCCAGTTCGACAGAGGAACTGTCCGTTGGGACAGAGAAACTGTCCGGTGGGACAGAGGAACTGTCCGGTGGGACAGAGGAACTGAACATGGAACAGAGGAATTGTCCGGTGGGATAGAGGAACTGTCCGGTGGGACAGAGGAACTGAACATGAAACAGAGGAACTGTCCGGTGGGATAGAGGAACTGTCCGGTGGAACAGAGGAACTGTCCGGTGGGACAGAGGAACTGTCCGATGAACAGAGGAACTGTTCATGGAATAGAGTACGGTGGGACAGAGGAACTGTCCGGTGAGACAGAGGAACTATACATGCGAAAGAGGAACTGTCCGGTTCGACAGAGGAACTGTCCGTTGGGACAGAGGAACTGTCCGGTGGGGCAGAGGAACTTTCCGATCGGACAGAGGAACTGTTCATGGAACAGAGGAACTAACCGGCGGGACAGAGGAACTGTCCGGTTGTGCAGAGGAACTGTCCGGTGGGACAGAGGAACTGAACATGGAACAGAGGAACTGTCCGGTGGGACAGAGGAACTGTCCGGTGGGACAGAGGAACTGTCCGGTGGGACACAGGAACTGAACATGGAACAGAGGAACTGTCCGGTGGGATAGAGGAACTGTCCGGTGGAACAGAGGAACTGTCCGGTGGGACAGAGGAACTGTCCGATCTAACAGAGGAACTGTTCATGGAACAGAGGAACTGTCCGGCGGGACAGAGGAACTGTCCGGTTGTGCTGAGGAACTGTTCGGTGGGACTGAGGAACTGTCGATGGACAGACGAACGGTCGGGTGGGACAGAGGAACTCTGCGGTGGGACAGAGGAACTGTCCGGTGGGACAGAGGAACTGTCCGATGGGACAGAGGAACTGTCCGGTGAGATAGAGGAACTGTCCGGTGAGACAGAGGGAGTATACATGCGAAAGAGGAACTGTCCAGTTCGACAGAGGAACTGTCCGTTGGGACAGAGAAACTGTCCGGTGGGACAGAGGAACTGTCCGGTGGGACAGAGGAACTGAACATGGAACAGAGGAATTGTCCGGTGGGATAGAGGAACTGTCCGGTGGAAAAGAGGAACTGAACATGAAACAGAGGAACTGTCCGGTGGGATAGAGGAACTGTCCGGTGGAACAGAGGAACTGTCCGGTGGGACAGAGGAACTGTCCGATCGAACAGAGGAACTGTTCATGGAATAGAGTACGGTGGGACAGAGGAACTGTCCGGTGAGACAGAGGAACTATAAATGCGAAAGAGGAACTGTCCGGTTCGACAGAGGAACTGTCCGTTGGGACAGAGGAACTGTCCGGTGGGACAGAGGAACTGTCCGGTGGGACAGAGGAACTGTCGATGGGACAGAGGAACTGTTCGGTGGGACTGAGGAACTGTCCGATCGTACAGAGGAACTGTTCATGGAACAGAGGAACTGTCCGGCGGGACAGAGGAACTGTCCGGTTGTGCAGAGGAACTGTCCGGTGGGACAGAGGAACTGAACATGGAACAGAGGAACTGTCCGGTGGGATAGAGGAACTGTCCGGTGGGACAGAGGAACTGATTGTCCGTTGGGACAGAGGAACTGTCCGGTGGGACAGAGGAACTGACTGTCCGGTGGGACAGAGGAACTGTCCGGTAGAACAGAGGAACTGTCCGGCGTGAAAGAGGAACTGTCCGGTGGGACAGAAGAACTGAACATGGAACAAAGGAACTGTCCGGTGGGATAGAGGAACTGTCCGGTGGAACAGAGGAACTGTCCGGTGGGACAGAGGAACTGTCCGATCGAACAGAGGAACTGTTCATGGAACAGAGGAACTGTCCGGCGGGACAGAGGAACTGTCCGGTTGTGCAGAGGAACTGTCCGGTGGGACAGAGGAACTGTCCGTTGGGACAGAGAAACTGTCCGGTGGGACAGAGAAACTGCCGGTGGGACAGAATAACTGTTCGGTGTATGTACATACATTCATGACTGTAGGAATCTACATTTGAACATATGTACGAGTATATTTATTTTACCGGAGAGTATTACACCCATCCACTTGTAGTCAGACAGACAGAAGAACTGTCCGAAGAACTGTCGAGATATTTTACCGGAGAGTATGAAACCCATCCACGTGTAGTCAGACAGACAGAAGAACTGTCCAGTTGGTCAGAGGAACTGTCCGGTGGGACAGAGGAACTGTACGGTGGGACAGAGGAACTGTCCGGTGAGACAGAGGAACTATACATGCGAAAGAGGAACTGTCCGGTTCGACAGAGGAACTGTCCGGTGAGAGAGAGGAACTATACATGCGAAAGAGGAACTGTCCGGTTCGACAGAGGAACTGTCCGTTGGGACAGAGGAACTGTCCGGTGGGACAGAGGAACTGTCCGGTGGGACAGAGGAACTGAACATGGAACAGAGGAAATGTCCGGTGGGATAGAGGAACTGTCCGGTGGGACAGAGGAACTGAACATGAAACAGAGGAACTGTCCGGTGGGATAGAGGAACTGTCCGGTGGAACAGAGGAACTGTCCGGTGGGACAGAGGAACTGTCCGATCGAACAGAGGAACTGTCCGGTGGAACAGAGGAACTGTCCGGTGGGACAGAGGAACTGTCCGATCGAACAGAGGAACTGTTCATGGAATAGAGTACGGTGGGACAGAGAAACTGTCCGGTGAGACAGAGGAACTATACATGCGAAAGAGGATCTGTCCGGTTCGACAGAGGAACTGTCCGTTGGGACAGAGGAACTGTCCGGTGGGACAGAGGAACTGTCCGGTGGGACAGAGGAACTGTCCGGTGGGATAGAGGAACTGTCCGGTGGGACAGAGGAACTGTCCGGTGGAACAGAGGAACTGTCCGGTGGGACAGAGGAACTGACTGTCCGGTGGGACAGAGGAACTGTCCGGTGGTGCAGAGGAACTGTCCGGTGGGACAGAGGAACTGAACATGGAACAGAGGAACTGTCCGGTGGGACAGAGGAACTGTCCGGTGGGACAGAGGAACTGTCCGATAGGACAGAGGAACTGTTCATGGAACAGAGGAACTAACCGGCGGGACAGAGGAGCTGTCCGGTGGTGCAGAGGAACTGTCCGGTGGGACATAGGAACTGAACATGGAACAGAGGAACTGTCCGGTGGGATAGAGGAACTGTCCGGTGGAACAGAGGAACTGTCCGGTGGGACAGAGGAACTGTCCGATCGAACAGAGGAACTGTTCATGGAACAGAGGAACTGTCCGGCGGGACAGAGGAACTGTCCGGTGGAACAGAGGAACTTTCCGGTGGGACAGAGGAACTGTCCGATCGAACAGAGGAACTGTTCATGGAATAGAGTACGGTGGGACAGAGGAACTGTCCGGTGAGACAGAGGAACTATACATGCGAAAGAGGATCTGTCCGGTTCGACAGAGGAACTGTCCGTTGGGACAGAGGAACTGTCCGGTGGGACAGAGGAACTGTCCGGTAGGACAGAGTAACTGTCCGGTGGAACAGAGGAACTGTCCGGTGGGACAGAGGAACTGTCCGATCGAACAGAGGAACTGTTCATGGAACAGAGGAACTGTCCGGCGGGACAGAGGAACTGTCCGGTTGTGCAGAGGAACTGTCCGGTGGGACAGAGGAACTGTCCGTTGGGACAGAGAAACTGTCCTGTGGGACAGAGAAACTGCCGGTGGGACAGAATAACTGTTCGGTGTATGTACATACATTCATGACTGTAGGAATCTACATTTGAACATATGTACGAGTATATTTATTTTACCGGAGAGTATTACACCCATCCACTTGTAGTCAGACAGACAGAAGAACTGTCCGAAGAACTGTCGAGATATTTTACCGGAGAGTATGAAACCCATCCACGTGTAGTCAGACAGACAGAAGAACTGTCCAGTTGGTCAGAGGAACTGTCCGGTGGGACAGAGGAACTGTACGGTGGGACAGAGGAACTGTCCGGTGAGACAGAGGAACTATACATGCGAAAGAGGAACTGTCCGGTTCGACAGAGGAACTGTCCGGTGAGACAGAGGAACTATACATGCGAAAGAGGAACTGTCCGGTTCGACAGAGGAACTGTCCGTTGGGACAGAGGAACTGTCCGGTGGGACAGAGGAACTGTCCGGTGGGACAGAGGAACTGAACATGGAACAGAGGAAATGTCCGGTGGGATAGAGGAACTGTCCGGTGGGACAGAGGAACTGAACATGAAACAGAGGAACTGTCCGGTGGGATAGAGGAACTGTCCGGTGGAACAGAGGAACTGTCCGGTGGGACAGAGGAACTGTCCGATCGAACAGAGGAACTGTTCATGGTACAGAGGAACTGTCCGGTGGGATAGAGGAACTGTCCGGTGGAACAGAGGAACTGTCCGGTGGGACAGAGGAACTGTCCGATCGAACAGAGGAACTGTTCATGGAACAGAGGAACTGTCCGGCGGGACAGAGGAACCTTCCGGTTGTGCAGAGGAACTGTCCGGTGGGACAGAGGAACTGTCCGTTGGGACAGAGAAACTGTCCGGTGGGACAGAGAAACTGCCGGTGGGACAGAATAACTGTTCGGTGTATGTACATACATTCATGACTGTAGGAATCTACATTTGAACATATGTACGAGTATATTTATTTTACCGGAGAGTATTACACCCATCCACTTGTAGTCAGACAGACAGAAGAACTGTCCGAAGAACTGTCGAGATATTTTACCGGAGAGTATGAAACCCATCCACGTGTAGTCAGACAGACAGAAGAACTGTCCAGTTGGTCAAAGGAACTGTCCGGTGGGACAGAGGAACTGTCCGGTGGGATAGAGGAACTGTCCGGTGGGACAGAGGAACTGAACATGAAACAGAGGAACTGTCCGGTGGAACAGAGGAACTGTCCGGTGGGACAGAGGAACTGTCCGATCGAACAGAGGAACTGTTCATGGAATAGAGTACGGTGGGACAGAGAAACTGTCCGGTGAGACAGAGGAACTATACATGCGAAAGAGGATCTGTCCGGTTCGACAGAGGAACTGTCCGTTGGGACAGAGGAACTGTCCGGTGGGACAGAGGAACTGTCCGGTGGGACAGAGGAACTGTCCGGTGGAACAGAGGAACTGTCCGGTGGGACAGAGGAACTGAACATGGAACAGAGGAACTAACCGGCGGGACAGAGGAGCTGTCCGGTGGTGCAGAGGAACTGTCCGGTGGGACATTGGAACTGAACATGGAACAGAGGAACTGTCCGGTGGGATAGAGGAACTGTCCGGTGGAACAGAGGAACTGTCCGGTGGGACAGAGGAACTGTCCGATCGAACAGAGGAACTGTTCATGGAACAGAGGAACTGTCCGGCGGGACAGAGGAACTGTCCGGTGGAACAGAGGAACATTCCGGTGGGACAGAGGAACTGTCCGATCGAACAGAGGAACTGTTCATGGAATAGAGTACGGTGGGACAGAGGAACTGTCCGGTGAGACAGAGGAACTATACATGCGAAAGAGGATCTGTCCGGTTCGACAGAGGAACTGTCCGTTGGGACAGAGGAACTGTCCGGTGGGACAGAGGAACTGTCCGGTGGGACAGAGGAACTGTCCGGTGGAACAGAGGAACTGTTCATGGAACAGAGGAACTGTCCAGTGGGACAGAGGAACTGAACATGGAACAGAGGAACTGTCCGGTGGGATAGAGGAACTGTCCGGTGGAACAGAGGAACTGTCCGGTGGGACAGAGGAACTGTCCGATCGTACAGAGGAACTGTTCATGGAACAGAGGAACTGTCCGGCGGGACAGAGGAACTGTCCGGTTGTGCAGAGGAACTGTCCGGTGGGACAGAGGAACTGTCCGTTGGGACAGAGAAACTGTCCGGTGGGACAGAGAAACTGCCGGTGGGACAGAATAACTGTTCGGTGTATGTACATACATTCATGACTGTAGGAATCTACATTTGAACATATGTACGAGTATATTTATTTTACCGGAGAGTATTACACCCATCCACTTGTAGTCAGACAGACAGAAGAACTGTCCGAAGAACTGTCGAGATATTTTACCGGAGAGTATGAAACCCATCCACGTGTAGTCAGACAGACAGAAGAACTGTCCAGTTGGTCAGAGGAACTGTCCGGTGGGACAGAGGAACTGTACGTTGAGACAGAGGAACTGTCCGGTGAGACAGAAGAACTATACATGCGAAAGAGGAACTGTCCGGTTCGACAGAGGAACTGTCCGTTGGGACAGAGGAACTGTCCGGTGGGAAAGAGGAACTGTCCGGTGGGACAGAGGAACTGAACATGGAACAGAGGAATTGTCCGGTGGGATAGAGGAACTGTCCGGTGGGACAGAGGAACTGAACATGAAACAGAGGAACTGTCCGGTGGGATAGAGGAACTGTCCGGTGGAACAGAGGAACTGTCCGGTGGGACAGAGGAACTGTCCGATCGAACAGAGGAACTGTTCATGGAACAGAGGAACTGTCCGGTGGGATAGAGGAACTGTCCGGTGGAACAGAGGAACTGTCCGGTGGGACAGAGGAACTGTCCGATCGAACAGAGGAACTGTTCATGGAACAGAGGAACTGTCCGGCGGGACAGAGGAACTGTCCGGTTGTGCAGAGGAACTGTCCGGTGTGACAGAGGAACTGTCCGTTGGGACAGAGAAACTGTCCGGTGGGACAGAGAAACTGCCGGTGGGACAGAATAACTGTTCGGTGTATGTACATACATTCATGACTGTAGGAATCTACAATTGAACATATGTACGAGTATATTTATTTTACCGGAGAGTATTACACCCATCCACTTGTAGTCAGACAGACAGAAGAACTGTCCGAAGAACTGTCGAGATATTTTACCGGAGAATATGAAACCCATCCACGTGTAGTCAGACAGACAGAAGAACTGGCCAGTTGGTCAGAGGAACTGTCCGGTGGGACAGAGGAACTGTACGGTGGGACAGAGGAACTGTCCGGTGAGACAGAGGAACTATACATGCGAAAGAGGAACTGTCCGGTTCGACAGAGGAACTGTCCGTTGGGACAGAGGAACTGTCCGGTGGGACAGAGGAACTGTCCGGTGGGACAGAGGAACTGAACATGAACAGAGGAACTGTCCGGTGGG
>JAIUSX010000870.1:0-13456 GCA_026573805.1 Hesperophylax magnus | reverse complement strand
TCACAGAACCCGGAAATGAACGTTGAAATTTGATGAATTGTTCAAATTCTCCGAAAAAACCATCCTTAAATGTGAATGAAAACTTGTAAAATATTTCGTTACCAAATTTTAAAATTGATTTCAAATATAACGAAAAATACCGTCATAGAATATCTTCAGTTAAAATCAGAACACTTTCAAATATAAAGTGAAATGTTACACGAATCTTCAGTTCTCAATGAATAATAAAAAAAAAAATCATTACGAAAATTCCCCAATTTATTAAAAGAACACATTAAAAATATATGCTTTAATCGAACTTTCAACATTTTTTTTTGTTGCTAATTTCATTTAGATATAAAATTTTAATTTACAAACAAATCTATTCTAAAACTACTATAAAAAAATATTTTTCTAATTATAGAAAGGGCACACAATTGGATAAAATAAAGGGGTTTAATATAAAACATAGTTTTATTTATCTATTTAATTAGTGTATTATGCTCCAGTCCGACCCTGTCGCTTCTCCGGATCGCCTGAAAGCATTTCGCGTAAAATTCCGATTGTTCGGCGTTGTTTTTCTCCGCCATTTTGTTCCATTATCGTCGGTACAAGAGAGAAAAAGAGACAGAATCGAAGAAGCAACAACTGCTTTCTTCGTAGGTACTATCTTATTTCTTCTATGTAGTTTTCTGTTCGCTACAAAAATCACAGGAAACCCAAATAAATTTTTACACAATTTATTCACGAATAATTTTATTTATTATTAGTGACTTTATGGTGAAATATTATTAAATAACACGTAAAAGTGGATGATTTTATAGCATTAAAAAACTTCCACGAGGGCGCTTTGATGCGTTGTAACTTTGCCTGTACTAAGCCTGTATCGAGGTTAATGATAGAACGTCCAGCGTCCTGCCAGCAGGACTTTACGTACTACCGGTAGGACGTAAGTTTTTTGTTTATATGCGGCTTTGTAGGCCTGCTAGCAGGATGCCGTTAACTGCATTGCATAGTGCGTCTCTTTCTGATTCAGCGAGTTTTTGAATCGTATTTCTGCGATCAGTCTGGCCAAAATGGCGGCGAGTATAAGACGTGGGGTCCGCGTTCGCGTCAAAGCCACGTATTTCGACGAAAATGATGGCCTAAACACATGGAGTCGCAAACATTTTGGTGATAATTACGACATTAGTTATTGTTGGGGCACTGTAAAAAAGTTAGAAAACAATTATGCAAGGGTATATTGGGAAATTGACAAAAAAATATCAACCGTGCCCGTTGGAGTTCTAATTGCTGAAACCGAAAATGACAATTTAGTGGAAGCAAATACAAATGAAGAACATTGTAAGTACAAACTTTCTTATTTTATTCATAGGCTTACGTTTATAGTAAGCCTAGTATATTCCCATAGAAAAAATAGTACTTGGAGGTTGCTTGTTCGTTTCCATTATTTACGTGATTGACAATTTTTTTTTTGACAGGCACAACATAAATTAACTTTGCTAAGTTTGACTTGTATGGGTATGTATGCGTATGTATTTGCGTGTCTGTGTGTGTGGGCGCGTGCTTGCCTGTGTGTCTGTGCCTGGGTGTGTGTGTATTAAAAATATTTTTATTATTTTTTAACTGATAAACTTTATTAATGTTTATAAGACAAGGTTTTTATGCATATCACAAAGGATTACAAATTATTATAAGCAATAATTATTAGCCAGAAACACCCATACAAATTGAAAAAATCTTCCGAGAAGATATAATAACTGCCGACGACGAAAAATAATAATATTTGACAATTCTAAGTATTCACCAATAAAATGTAGACATAATTTGTCGCGACGCTATCTAGTGGGGAATTTAGCAAGTAAAATTGCCTTCCCTACTATAATAAAGTATGTTGTTCTTAGGTGAAATAATAAAATAAGCAATAGTTGTTGAACGAAATATTTCTAATACATATTGAATAATTTGACGGGACAGGAGATAGGCCGGCGTAGCTCAATGGATCGATCACCTGACCGGAAATCAGGAGGGTGTGAGTACCGTCGCGACGCGTCGGCGGTTATTATTTCTTCTCGGAAGATTTTTTCAATTTGTATGGGTGTTTCTGGCTAATAATTATTGCTTATATTTATTTGGAAAATAATTTTAAGTTTAAATATATTGAGTACCTACACCCCTTTGCGTCTGTTGATCACTAATAATGGATTTTTTTTCAGCATCGTCTGAATCGGGTTCTTCTTCTTCGAGCGAAGATGACGAGACAAGTATTTCAGTACATCCGAATTCAAGTACAAGCAACGTAAATTCTGCTCGAAATACAACAGTTGCAAAGGGTGTTACCTGGACTTTTCATGAAGCAATACGTGTCGATCAACGACAACAAGGCTATTTCAAAGCTACCTTGCTAGTACCATTGGGGCCCGCACGAAGTATCAAGGATGCATTTTTCATGATATTTCCGAGAGAGAAGCTTAGTTACATAGTCCATTGCACCAACTATTCGTTTCCAGCAAGACAAAAACTGTTGAACGAGAAGGAATTATTAACTGTTTTTGGCATATTATATGCTATGACTCTTCAAGAACTTCCAGATCGACGATCCTATTGGAATACCACCTCTGATGGAATATATCCCCCTGCAAATTTTGGACAAAGATTTGGTATGAGCCGCCAAAGATTTGAGATCATTCTCATGGCATTGCGCTTCACACAATCCTCAGACCTTGATTTTTCTGATAAATGGCGTAACACTAGAACATTAGTAACGATGGTGAATGATAAACTAAAAGATACCATCCATCCTGGGTCAAAAATAACTGTAGATGAATCCATGTTCGCCTGGTATGGAAGGGGTGCGTACTTCAAAAACGGAATGCCAGCAGTTATGAAGATTAAAAGAAAACCAAAAGGAGTCGGTTGTGAAGTAAAAACAGCGTGTGATAGTGACACAAACATTATGATCAGAATGGAAATTAATGAGGGCAAAGAAGCAATGAGTACGAAGAAATGGCAAAGAGAATTTGGCGCAGGAACTGCAACTACTTTGAGATTGACAGAGCCATGGTATGGTTCTGGCAGAGTTATAGTTGGTGACTCTTGGTTTGCTTCAGTCAAAACAGCTGTGGAGTTATTCAAAGTTGGATTGTATTTTATTGGACTGGTAAAGACAGCACATAGTTTCTATCCTGTGTCTGAGATGGCAGCTCAGTGTCCTACGCATAAGGGGGCATCTGTTGTGAGTACAGCAGAAAAAGACTCTGTGCAGCTCACTGCCTGTGCCTGGAGAGACAAAAAGATTCATACATTTGTAGCCACTTGCGAAACGACACTGCCTGGCCTGCCATCACGCAAAAGAAGGTGGGACGATGAAGGAAATTTATTTTACCGAGAAGTCGATCGGCCTAAATTAGTCCAGCAATATTTTGACGGGGCTGCGGCTATCGATATTCACAATCACATTAGGCAGGATGGATTGGCATTGGAGAAAGCTTGGGGCACACAAAAATGGGAACATAGAATATATGCCTCAGTTCTGGGCATTATAGAAACGAATGCGTATTTGGTTTTTAATAATTTCTTTCGCTCCGAACATGATCAGGTGTCTCACAGGTGGTTTACTACCAACCTGGTATTAGCTCTAACTATTAATGACGATGATAACCTACAAGAGAATGAGCCGCCACCACACGAGAACATCGCTCACAGCGGAGAACACATTCTTGAGGCCCTGTCAAAATCAGATGACAGAAAGAGAGTTCAACGCAAATGTATAGTTTGCTCCAGAGTCAACAAAAAACAGCAGAAGGCGAGCTTTTTTTGCAAGACATGTGGTCCGCGATGTGTTTTATGCTCTCCACAGACAGGAAGAAACTGCTTCACCTACCATATCGCGAATGGAATTCCAGCATAATCCTTTTTTTAATTTTCTCAAAGTAAATACAATTTTCACTTACGTTTTTTTTTCTTCATTTTCTTGTTTATTTTCTACCCTGTTATATTAATAAGCGCCCATGTCTTATTTTATTATACCTTTTTTTAATTTTCTCAAAATAAATACAATTTTCACTTTCGTTTTTTTTTTCATTTTCTTGTTTATTTTCTACCCTGTTATGTTAATAAGCGCCCATATCTAATTTTATTAAATAAAATACAGAAAGTTTGTCACCTCTGCCTATTTTTAACATGCATAAAAGTCGAGTACTGCTAGAAGGACAGCCTCTTATATTCATACAAAAACCGCAAAAAATTGCGTACTGCTGGCAGGACGCACACTCGTCGAATTGTCCTTCCGGAAGCTCCTTCCGGCAGGACAAGGGTTTGGACGTTCTATCATAACAATAAGGCTGGCCGCATACATACGTTTTCCGTATTCGATTTCCGAATTCGTTTTCCGTATTCGGACATCCGAATGCACGGAATCAGTAGAAAATACATTAACTGCCGCACACGTTCGTTTTAGTTCCGTATGGAACAAATTCCTTACGCACGTTCCGAATGCAAGCCGGCGCGTTCGGAGAAACCGAATGGAAAAAACCTAATGACGTCATGTGGAACGCAGCTATTGCATACAGTTTGTTTGTGCCGACGCAAACGTACGGAAATTTTCGTTCGTAATTCAGTGTTGCCAACGGATCTTGACCTAATATCGCCGTTTCTCATACATAAGGTAGCGTAAAGTAGCCGAATTTGCTGTTAGTTGGGACATGTTTAAAATTGATGTTTTTACGTGAAAATAAAAATTTCGTGGGGGGGGGGGGGGTGGCAAGAGAATTTCAAAAAGATAAAATTTGTCCCCAGAAAATAAAAAAAATTCATGGGGAGGGTGGCTAGAGAATTTCGGGACATGTTTAAAATTGATGTTTTTGAAGTAGCTTAATTGGCGACCAGTCGCCTTTTAGATTTTTTCGCCGCCGATTCTCGCTCTGAGTAGCCTAAATGATATATCGCCCTTGTTGGCAACACTGGTACTGACGTTTATACATTCCGAATGAAGAAAAACGAACGTTTGCGCTAGTCTCACGGAATTCCGAATACGGAAAACGAATTCGGAAATCGAATACGGAAAACGTATGTATGCGGCCAGCCTAAGGAAGTTGAGTCCATTTTTATTAATTTTTTTTATCAATGTTCGCATTCAAACTTAAATACTGTTTTTTTTTTAAGTCTTTTTTCATAATTAAATTAATTCTCAAAGTTTAAATTTTACTAAGCCCTCCAAAACGAGCGGAATCCGAGCGGTAAGAGGCGGGGTGTGGGTGTGACGTCATTCAAACTGTGAGAACCACGTCGCTTAAACATTTTGTATGGAAAAAAATGTAATTCTTCAATAAGGAATTCCAGTAATTTTTTTTACCAATGTTAACCGTCTATTAGAATTGATGTTGTTAAAAAAAAAGAAAATTGATTAAGATTTCATAGTTAAATTAATATTTTAAGTTAGAATATTTGCTTCTCCCGCCCGGCACGGTATTGAAGACGCTATTTGTTGACCGCCGCGCAGAAAAGTAAGACCAAAAGTAAAATAACGGTTTACAGCCCAGTTCACTGTGAGACTTTTCTGCGCGGAGGCCTGAAGTGTAATCACATATAATGTGACATGTATAATAATAAAAACTTCTAAGCGATGCAATAAACAACATATTATTATAAAGCACGATACGAATATGTATCTTTAGAAATCCCTTTTATATAATAATAACAACAAATACCTACATAAATATTTGACAATAGATGGGAGCTATTTTTTTCACATAGATCCTATTGACAAAGGGGTTTCTCCGGGAATGCAGCTGGTTTTCAGCAGTGCCTTATTATATGGTAAACAAAAGATGAAATATTTAAAAGCCATCACCACATTATAATATATGTTATAATGAGTAGAGAATAATTATCATGTCATGCGAAATCAATAAATATACCTGCACAAAACTAGTGGTTATGGCGAAATGTCAGATGGGTAGATACGCAATGATTATTATACTATAAAAATGTATTATATTTATCGTAACGTACAAATGAACACAATTAATAATTTGATATACTTACTTGGAAGCTTTAACTCCACGACCGACTGTGATTTGGCCCAAATAAACGTTTGGCCTATACACCTTTCTCATCTAAACCGACCATCTCTCATGTAATAGAAAGAGATGCACCATAGGTGATCCGTTGTACGTACAAGTCACGACACATGTGACGTCAGAATTCTTTCGACCAATCGTGGAGCGTATTCAGTTTATTGCTATTTAATGCTTTTTCAAGAACGTTTAACTAATTCTAAGAATAATAATATAGAAATATATTTATATATTTAGAATCGATATTTTTTGATCTACATGAACATATTTCAAAGAAGTCAAAATATTTTTCACTCAACTTCCTTATTGAGTGAAGAGTAATATTTGAGTGAAGCAAACATAAGAGCATCACAAACATAAAGTAATTCTACATACAAACACAAAATATTTCAAAATTAAAGAAAAAATAAGTATTAGATGTGTTACCAGATGGGTAATTTGACAGTATATTGTAACAATATTTGAACCATAACTAATCATTAATCATTATTCAAAAGAAGAAGCAAAGTAGATAATAAAGACAGCTAGGGTGACATTCAATTTTTAGCAAATGGGACTTATATAAAATCTTATTATTTAAGAAAGGACAAGGATGAAAAAATATTAAGACAATCGTCTGTCAATACAAACACCTTAATTAACTTTTTAAATTTAACTTAGGAATTGGTAGACTTAATATGATTTGGAAGAATATTAAACATAAGTGGTGCTTGATATAAATAATTTCTTTGACCAAAAGAAGTTTTAGTATGTACCGCCACAAAGTTCAATGTAGAGCTAATTCAGGTTGTCCGCATTTGTTGTGCATTATTAAATTAGTATTAAGTATTCCTGTCTACATAAGGCATAAACCATACCATTTCCCCATCGCTATCTTTTATAAGTCTTAAATTCAATTTATTTATAAAAAATACTTTACCGGACAGCAGATGGATGTACCTAATAATTATTAAATGAATATTCGGATATCACACATTTTACGATGCCGAATCCTTTGAGGCTTATCTCGCACGATGAGTCATCTTGCTGAGAATTTAAAACACCGTACACGTGTCATATCGCCATTTCAAGGATGAATTACTCGCACGATAAAACTGTGGGACCTTAGTAATTAATTCTGGGCGTTATGACGCCTTATAATATTTCTGTTTAGATATAAGAATAATTGCTCCCCATTATCACGTGTAGGAATTGTTGAATTCGAACCAAATAAATACTCAAACAACTGGCCCAACCAGTCAGTTGTCCGACGACATTCGCAAGTTATATTTCATTGCAAATCCTTACCCAAGGAACCCCCGATAGGAAACCGGCATTTTACAGTCAATGTCACTGGCGTAGGTGTCCAGTACAATTACTACATATCCCATAAATCATTTTAGGAATCATAAAAATTGTAATTAGGGTAAATAGAATCATATAAATAAGTCGTCTCAACGTGACCTAACAACAGTATGAACATGGCCTTGAAGGCCAAAAGAGCACTATCACAAAGATAAAACAAACTAAAATACTTGCAGAACTTAATAATAACATTAAATTTTGTTTTCGTATCTATAAAAATGCCGTGTAAAATTTGCCATACTTTATGGGTATGTAACTCAAAAACCAGAGTTTGACTTGTGATAGTAAAGCACACAACACACCCATCAATTTGGGAGGCGGGTATGGGTACCGCCACCCCGGAAACCATTTATTGGATAAGTAATACCTAAGCCATAGGTCACCCCAAGTGGCTAGCTACATTTGGTGATTTAGCAAGAGTGCCCGGGTTTGTGGGATGAGGTTTATGTAGGTCTTGGAAGCAGATGCGTCTGTCCACCTACTGACTGGCAGGCTGGAACGGGAGACGCTGGTTGACATCTCCAATTGGACGTTATCAATCCATCGCCTTGAACCGCAGATGGTGTAATGGATTCATTACTCCTGGACACGCTTACCCTCAGATTCCTACTTATCCGTGATACCTGTTACCTTCTCAGAACCTCCTCATCTTTATGGCGTTAAAAAGCATTTCCACAACTGACATGTAAAAAAACTGACAGTAATTTCTCTATCTTGATTGCAAAAACATAATCCTAATTCTCAACAAAAAAAAACTAAGACATTCTAAATCTGAAAAACGACCTTGTTTTTTTTACAAGGGTTTCTTTCCTTCCCCTAAAAAAGGACGATCAGTCTGAGAAAGGGATGGCACAGAACACAGGGCGGAAGACGTAAGAAATGTCCCGAAGAGTCTAACGGCGTGTTAACAAGGGTTGCAGGCTGTATTAAGGGTAATTTGACGATTCTTTGACCGTAAGAAAGCCTTAAAGCTGGTGACAGCTGTCGGAATTGTACTACCTCTCAGAGAAAGTGTGGATTTCTTGAATTTACTTGGGTAATATATAAAGTGGCATCCTCTCTGGGATGCTTTAGAAAACTGGGAAATTACTCATAACTGTTATGAAAATGGTTTACGTACAAGGAGAAAAACGAGTATTGCTAATTTATTAAAAATCTCTTCAAATTATTGGTAATCAGGTCATTCAAGAAATAGGTACATGTACATAAATGCTTATAATATTATGTTGTAGAAATATAATACTTAAAATTTACTACATAAAAAGGAAGTTTTCTAGTTTTAGGAGAGTCAAGCATATCAATATTACTAATTAAGCATCCAGTTCCAGGACATATAGACTTTTTTAACTTAACTGATTTGTATGTTCTTTTATTGTGCGTACCTACATAACTGAATCTCCCAAAACTCTCAAAAACATCAACTCCAAAATTTAAACTATAAGTATCTAAGAGTAAAGTTTTTATTTTATTTATTTCACGCCTATTAAGGCTTTTACATACATATATATGAAAAATATTTACGAAATTATACACGAAAATATTGCAGGAAACGACTATTTAAAACAATTGCAAAAACATAAATATAAAGTCAAAATATCACTGAACTTGATCTACACAGCATGCAGGCACAAAACATAAAAAATTAAAATATTTTTTTCTGTTTCAGTTGACAAAATTATTATGTGTTAGTCAAATCAAATTAAATACCTTTATTAAAATATTCCACTACTTGATGAAAAAAAATTCAATAGGGTATGCTTATATATTGAAATTGATGTACTAAATATATCAACAACATCGTAGTATTTGTTTCCTAGCTGTTGAATCCGTCGCATAGGAGTGTGATATTGGGACGTTGATATAGAATTGCTACAATAATATGGTAGGTACTGTCTTGTAACCGACCTGCTTGGAGTATGAAAAGAGATTACACATAATAAATCAGGGGTATCAAACATTGAATTAATAATTTTATACAAACAGGTTAAATCGGAAATAATTCTGCGATCAGATAATTTGATTAAATTTATTGAACAAAGTACGTTATCGTTATTTAGGTTTTCTCTAGGAATGCCCATTTTAAAATTAACATATCTTAAAAAATTATTTTGGATTCTTTCAATCGCATGTGAATGAACCTCATAATTTGGGGACCAAACCGTGGAATTGTATTCTACATGACTCCTTACTAGTGACATATATAATGTTTTTACAGTATTTACATTATTGAAATCACTAGATACCCTTAAAATAAATCCCAACATTTTCAAAGCTTTATTGATTATTATTTCAATATGCTTGATAAATTTAAGTTAATACATTAGCAGAAAGTATCAGAAATAAAAATAACTATAAAGGTTTTTTAATTTCATGTATTAAAACACAAAAAAATATATACTGAATACTTAAACATACAAACAAAGAAATAACCAACATAAAAACACACGCCCATACACATAAACCTACCTTTATTATGGTGCCCAGAGAAAAATGAGTATTACTAATTATTGGTAATCCGGTGCCGTTTCCTGATAAACTTTTAGTAAATTCGTAATATATCGGAACACGTGTTTATGACCTGCTTTGCCTTTATAATATACAACGAATAAAAGCAAAAATATAATATTTTTATGAACACCTCTTCCGAAATTGTTTATTGTACAAATTGTATTGTACCTGCTTATATCGTGCATACTCAGTTTATTATGTTATGTACTATATCACCTTGAGCTGATTTTTCACTAAAACGGCGCTATATAAATCAGTCAGCTATTATTGTACTATGAACAATTTATCTACAACAATATATATACACCTAAAAGTCTTCAAGGCGAGAATAAATACATAAAATAAAAAAGTATGACTAAGTAGGTAGGTATTTAATTACCTACTTACTAATCTTACGATTTCAAAAGAAATTTTGGGTTGTTTTATTAAATAAGAGAAAATTGGGAACACACTTTTTTGGACGCCGGGTATACTGTTCACAGAACCACTAGTAGCTGAATATACGCGCATTTAATAATCAACAATATTTTTATACAATTAGTAAATAGATATATAATATCTAAATAGTATAATATAAAGTCGCTATTTGCGTCTGTCTGTTTGTGCGCTTAGTTCTTCTAAACTACGCTACCGAATATGATAGAGTTTTCACTATCATTTAGAAAATTTCATTTAGAAAATATTTATATAAAGTAGAGAAAATCAAGCAACGCTGGGTACAAGTAAGCTAGTATATAATAGTTGCATGCGTTTCTCGTATAGGGGTTGTTTTTCCATAGGTTTGATGAAACACAAACACCCTGTATAAACCAGGGGACTCAGCTTTCAGACCTTTGTCTGTCTTCCTGTAAGTATTTTCCCCGTAATTTGTCATCGCTAGGGCTAGCAAGTTTACTGCGAACGCTGGAATTAATTTTTTAAATGTTTTTCTTGGATTTGTGTTGACTGCAAATCACCCTCGAGATTCGTGACACAATTAGCTTGATGTGAATTAGTCGGTAATTTAGAATGATTATAATATCAGCTGAATAATTTATTTTAAAATGCATCGAATTTTAGACCTTTTGTGTAGAATTAGAATTAGTAGAATAGAATGTGGATTTTTTTTAACCCTTTTGTTTCCGAAAAAAATGGACGATGGTAATAAAAATGAAATTTTCGGTTAAAAAAAAAGGTTTTTATTTTTTGTTCACTGTGTGGTGAAGATTCACTAATTTCCCGCTTATACTACGTCTTTCTAGACACCGTATGTAATATGTAAAAAAAGGAAATAAAACAGTTTTTTTTTAATTATTGCAGATACGTATTATACAAATAATAATATACGTACCTACAAGTTTTTAACGTGTTAATATAAAATAAAGTATGTCAAACACTAAGCAGAATTGTTGCCTGAACAGACTATGCAATAATTACATTATCCAAGGTGGATATTTTCAGTTGCGAACTTACCAAATACCAGAGGTCAATAAAAGAATATTTCTCTGATGGTTTGTGAATAATGTTTTGTTTCTATTGTTTATTGTTGATTTAATTTATATCTACAACCTCTCTCTATGGCTATAAATGTGTTGATAAATGTTTTATTTTATTTATTTTATTTAATCTTTTGTTTTGTATAAATTTTTGATTTCATATTCCTTACAAATTCTTACAAATTTAATTTACTTATTCCTTATTATTCTGTCTCAGTAGAGGTAAAGTCACAAGGAGGAAATCCATAATTGGTTTTATTTTGGATATATAATACTTTTGTACAAACTGAAATAAATGTAAACTGTTGATTTCCAGAAAATTAATAAATAAAATAATATACAATAGCTCAAATGTAAAAATGTCATTCGGGGTTAACCTACATCAAGGTCTGTTGTTTCACAGAATTTGACCAATTCTATTTCGTAGTTAATTTTCAAGTTCTGTTATTATTTCAATTCTTTGAAACAACTGCTCCATAGTGGAATAATAGCAGAATGAGAATAGAACTTTCACAGAACTTGAAAATCAGCTTTGTTCAAATTCTCTGAAACAACTGGCCATATATGTCTATTCTTGAGGTGAATACTTGGTTTTCAAATGTATGTAGGCGAAAAATTGGTGCATATATGTATTGTTAATATTAACTCCAGTATTTAGTTTGCTTAGAAAGTATTTTGGTATGAAATATGTATCTCTATAACCCTTCACGACGTCACAGCCCTCAGACCGAAATGGCAGAGTTACATGTCTAATTTGTGTTTTGCAAAACAAGCGTGGTTGGTCTACGTCTACAGGCACGAGTATGGGCAAGTCTAAGGGGGCGAGGGCGAGGGTTTAGTTCCGGGAGGGTCTGTTTCTGTAGAAATACCTACTGCCCTTGGCTAAATAAGGGGTGGGCTATCATACATCAAACCTATGCAATATATGTATATACACACATACACATAATATAATATTTCACAATAAATGTACGATGATTTGAGATGGAATCAAAAAGATAAAAACATCAACCTATAAAAACATAAATTCTTTTACTACGATACATCTATTTTTATTTATTTGTTTATTTACTATGATTTGTATCGAAATAATTTTATTTTATAATGTTTTCCCTTCTAGGATTTTCCGTGCTGTGGAAGACATTTTATTTAATTTTAATATAATCTATTTAGTTAGAATGTGTGCTACAATTTTTTGTATTTCTTAATACTTAGCAGTTTATAATTTAGATCTAAATTTTGTATTACAAAGGTTGTCTCACTCCAATCAGTCTGTGTTTGGTTCAATATTCTATCGATTTCGTGTCCCAGATGCGTTGTTTTATGGATGCTTTTAATATATTCGTTAGTTTTTTTGTAGGCGAGTGGTAATTTGTTGTAAAGTTTTTTGCTGTAGTAAATCAAATTTCTCTGTCCAAATATTGTCTTCGTTTTTGCTTGTTGTATGTATTTTTGATTGAAGGATCTAGTGATTTTGTTATGTATCTTCGTTAGTAGATCAAGTGTATTATTTTATGAGTATAAATAAGAATGCTTTTGAGCATATTTTTTGAATGGTTATAGCGTTAATAGATATATTTAAAAATGCATCATTTCTTTGTTTCGTTTGACTGAGAACTGAATCATTCTGCCAGGGATAAGAGTGAACAACGCTGACATCTAAGCCAAATTCACATTGGATAATACCGACATTTATTTCTTATGTTAATTGCCATATTTTTTAGAGTTTTTTTAATAGAAAGTCTAAATAATTAATAAGGTATACAAATAAAATTACAGTGCAGCTTGCAGCAAAAATCTCATAAAGGCAAAGCCTAATAATGTCATCAATGAATGCATGAGTACCACAAAGTTAGTGGTATGCATTGCCGTCGACGACGAGCCTATCTGACGAGTTTCAGCTCGATCGGATGTCGGGAAGTGGGTTAAGCACGAAAACAGAGTCGAAATTCAAATAGATTTATTCGAAAAATTGGTAGGTATATTTTCTTTTAACAGACAGACGAACATTTCCGGGTTACGAATAAACCGACATTTTTTTAAAAAGTTCCACTGGGTGGGTAGATAGTTCCA
>JAIUSX010000869.1:12500-15000 GCA_026573805.1 Hesperophylax magnus | reverse complement strand
AGGTTAGGTTAGGTTAGGTTAGGTTAGGTTAGGTTAGGTTAGGTTAGGTTAGGTTAGGTTAGGTTAGGTTAGGTTAGGTTAGGTTAGGTTAGGTTAGGTTAGGTTAGGTTAGGTTAGGTTAGGTTAGGTTAGGTTAGGTTAGGTTAGGTTAGGTTAGGTTAGGTTAGGTTAGGTTAGGTTAGGTTAGGTTAGGTTAGGTTAGGTTAGGTTAGGTTAGGTTAGGTTAGGTTAGGTTAGGTTAGGTTAGGTTAGGTTAGGTTAGGTTAGGTTAGGTTAGGTTAGGTTAGGTTAGGTTAGGTTAGGTTAGGTTAGGTTAGGTTAGGTTAGGTTAGGTTAGGTTAGGTTAGGTTAGGTTAGGTTAGGTTAGGTTAGGTTAGGTTAGGTTAGGTTAGGTTAGGTTAGGTTAGGTTAGGTTAGGTTAGGTTAGGTTAGGTTAGGTTAGGTTAGGTTAGGTTAGGTTAGGTTAGGTTAGGTTAGGTTAGGTTAGGTTAGGTTAGGTTAGGTTAGGTTAGGTTAGGTTAGGTTAGGTTAGGTTAGGTTAGGTTAGGTTAGGTTAGGTTAGGTTAGGTTAGGTTAGGTTAGGTTAGGTTAGGTTAGGTTAGGTTAGGTTAGGTTAGGTTAGGTTAGGTTAGGTTAGGTTAGGTTAGGTTAGGTTAGGTTAGGTTAGGTTAGGTTAGGTTAGGTTAGGTTAGGTTAGGTTAGGTTAGGTTAGGTTAGGTTAGGTTAGGTTAGGTTAGGTTAGGTTAGGTTAGGTTAGGTTAGGTTAGGTTAGGTTAGGTTAGGTTAGGTTAGGTTAGGTTAGGTTAGGTTAGGTTAGGTTAGGTTAGGTTAGGTTAGGTTAGGTTAGGTTAGGTTAGGTTAGGTTAGGTTAGGTTAGGTTAGGTTAGGTTAGGTTAGGTTAGGTTAGGTTAGGTTAGGTTAGGTTAGGTTAGGTTAGGTTAGGTTAGGTTAGGTTAGGTTAGGTTAGGTTAGGTTAGGTTAGGTTAGGTTAGGTTAGGTTAGGTTAGGTTAGGTTAGGTTAGGTTAGGTTAGGTTAGGTTAGGTTAGGTTAGGTTAGGTTAGGTTAGGTTAGGTTAGGTTAGGTTAGGTTAGGTTAGGTTAGGTTAGGTTAGGTTAGGTTAGGTTAGGTTAGGTTAGGTTAGGTTAGGTTAGGTTAGGTTAGGTTAGGTTAGGTTAGGTTAGGTTAGGTTAGGTTAGGTTAGGTTAGGTTAGGTTAGGTTAGGTTAGGTTAGGTTAGGTTAGGTTAGGTTAGGTTAGGTTAGGTTAGGTTAGGTTAGGTTAGGTTAGGTTAGGTTAGGTTAGGTTAGGTTAGGTTAGGTTAGGTTAGGTTAGGTTAGGTTAGGTTAGGTTAGGTTAGGTTAGGTTAGGTTAGGTTAGGTTAGGTTAGGTTAGGTTAGGTTAGGTTAGGTTAGGTTAGGTTAGGTTAGGTTAGGTTAGGTTAGGTTAGGTTAGGTTAGGTTAGGTTAGGTTAGGTTAGGTTAGGTTAGGTTAGGTTAGGTTAGGTTAGGTTAGGTTAGGTTAGGTTAGGTTAGGTTAGGTTAGGTTAGGTTAGGTTAGGTTAGGTTAGGTTAGGTTAGGTTAGGTTAGGTTAGGTTAGGTTAGGTTAGGTTAGGTTAGGTTAGGTTAGGTTAGGTTAGGTTAGGTTAGGTTAGGTTAGGTTAGGTTAGGTTAGGTTAGGTTAGGTTAGGTTAGGTTAGGTTAGGTTAGGTTAGGTTAGGTTAGGTTAGGTTAGGTTAGGTTAGGTTAGGTTAGGTTAGGTTAGGTTAGGTTAGGTTAGGTTAGGTTAGGTTAGGTTAGGTTAGGTTAGGTTAGGTTAGGTTAGGTTAGGTTAGGTTAGGTTAGGTTAGGTTAGGTTAGGTTAGGTTAGGTTAGGTTAGGTTAGGTTAGGTTAGGTTAGGTTAGGTTAGGTTAGGTTAGGTTAGGTTAGGTTAGGTTAGGTTAGGTTAGGTTAGGTTAGGTTAGGTTAGGTTAGGTTAGGTTAGGTTAGGTTAGGTTAGGTTAGGTTAGGTTAGGTTAGGTTAGGTTAGGTTAGGTTAGGTTAGGTTAGGTTAGGTTAGGTTAGGTTAGGTTAGGTTAGGTTAGGTTCGGTTAGGTTAGGTTAGGTTAGGTTAGGTTAGGTTAGGTTAGGTTAGGTTAGGTTAGGTTAGGTTAGGTTAGGTTAGGTTAGGTTAGGTTAGGTTAGGTTAGGTTAGGTTAGGTTAGGTTAGGTTAGGTTAGGTTAGGTTAGGTTAGGTTAGGTTAGGTTAGGTTAGGTTAGGTTAGGTTAGGTTAGGTTAGGTTAGGTTAGGTTAGGTTAGGTTAGGTTAGGTTAGGTTAGGTTAGGTTAGGTTAGGTTAGGTTAGGTTAGGTTAGGTTAGGTTAGGTTAGGTTAGGTTAGGTTAGGTTAGGTTAGGTTAGGTTAGGTTAGGTTAGGTTAGGTTAGGTTAGGTTAGGTTAGGTTAGGTTAGGTTAGGTTAGGTTAGGTTAGGTTAGGTTAGGTTAGGTTAGGTTAGGTTAGGTT
>JAIUSX010000868.1:0-23201 GCA_026573805.1 Hesperophylax magnus | reverse complement strand
TAAAATCATTGAGATTATTTAATAATTTGAATGTAATTATCTCATTAAATTTTAAAAATCTAATACTTAGAGATAATTTATATAAATTAAACTTAAAAATTAATATAGTCATTATTTTTTTGAATAGAAATAAATTTATTATATAATAAAATTAAATAAAAATTTTGGAATGATAAAAAAATTTAGTAAGGCAAAAAATTATTTTTTTGGATAGAAATAAATTTATTATATAATAAAATTAAATAAAAATTCTGGAATGATAAAAAATTCTATATACGTATAAATAAAGAGTTAATTAGGATATAAATTTTTAAAATTATTGAGATTATTTAATAATTTGAATGTAATTATCTCATTAAATTTTAAAAATCTAATACTTAGAGATAATCTATATAAATTAAACTTAAAAATTAATATAGTCATTATTTTTTTGAATAGAAATAAATTTATTATATAATAAAATTAAATAAAAATTTTGGAATGATAAAAAATTCTATATACGTATAAATAAAGAGTTAATTAAGATATAAATTTTTAAAATTATTGAGATTATTAAATAATTTGAATGTAATTATCTCATTAAATTTTAAAATCTTATACTTAGAGATAATCTATATAAATTAAACTTAAAAATTAATATAGTTATTATTTTTTTGAATAGAAATAAATTTATTATATAATAAAATTAAATAAAAATTTTGGAATGATAAAAAAATTTAGTAAGAGAAAAAATTATTTTTTTGAATAGAGATAAATTTATATATAATAAAATTAAATAAAAATTCTGGAATGATAAAAAAATTTAGTAAGGCAAAAAATTATTTTTTTGAATAGAGATAAATTTATTATATAATAAAATTAAGTGAAAATTTTGGAATGATAAAAAAATTTAGTAAGGCAAAAAATTATTTTTTTGAATAGAGATAAATTTATTATATAATAAAATTAAATAAAAATTCTGGAATGATAAAAAATTCTATATACGTATAAATAAAGAGTTAATTAGGATATAAATTTTTAAAATTATTGAGATTATTTAATAATTTGAATGTAATTATCTCATTAAATTTTAAAAATCTAATACTTAGAGATAATCTATATAAATTAAACTTAAAAATTAATATAGTCATTATTTTTTTGAATAGAAATAAATTTATTATATAATAAAATTAAATAAAAATTTTGGAATGATAAAAAATTCTATATACGTATAAATAAAGAGTTAATTAGGATATAAATTTTTAAAATTATTGAGATTATTTAATAATTTGAATGTAATTATCTCATTAAATTTTAAAAATCTAATATTTAGAGATAATCTATATAAATTAAACTTAAAAATTAATATAGTCATTATTTTTTTGAATAGAAATAAATTTATTATATAATAAAATTAAATAAAAATTTTGGAATGATAAAAAAATTTAGTAAGGTAAAAAATTATTTTTTTGGATAGAAATAAATTTATTATATAATAAAATTAAATAAAAATTCTGGAATGATAAAAAATTCTATATACGTATAAATAAAGAGTTAATTAGGATATAAATTTTTAAAATTATTGAGATTATTTAATAATTTGAATGTAATTATCTCATTAAATTTTAAAAATCTAATACTTAAAGATAATCTATATAAATTAAACTTAAAAATTAATATAGTCATTATTTTTTTGAATAGAAATAAATTTATTATATAATAAAATTAAATAAAAATTTTGGAATGATAAAAAAATTTAGTAAGGCAAAAAATTATTTTTTTGGATAGAGATAAATTTATTATATAATAAAATTAAGTGAAAATTTTGGAATGATAAAAAATTCTATATACGTATAAATAAAGAGTTAATTAGGATATAAATTTTTAAAATTATTGAGATTATTTAATAATTTGAATGTAATTATCTCATTAAATTTTAAAAATCTAATACTTAGAGATAATCTATATAAATTAAACTTAAAAATTAATATAGTCATTATTTTTTTGAATAGAAATAAATTTATTATATAATAAAATTAAATAAAAATTTTGGAATGATAAAAAATTCTATATACGTATAAATAAGGAGTTAATTAGGATATAAATTTTTAAAATTATTGAGATTATTTAATAATTTGAATGTAATTATCTCATTAAATTTTAAAAATCTAATACTTAGAGATAATCTATATAAATTAAACTTAAAAATTAATATAGTCATTATTTTTTTGAATAGAAATAAATTTATTATATAATAAAATTAAATAAAAATTTTGGAATGATAAAAAAATTTAGTAAGGCAAAAAATTATTTTTTTGGATAGAAATAAATTTATTATATAATAAAATTAAATAAAAATTCTGGAATGATAAAAAAATTTAGTAAGGCAAAAAATTATTTTTTTGAATAGAGATAAATTTATTATATAATAAAATTAAGTGAAAATTTTGGAATGATAAAAAATTCTATATACGAATAAATAAAGAGTTAATTAGGATATAAATTTTTAAAATTATTGAGATTATTTAATAATTTGAATGTAATTATCTCATTAAATTTTAAAAATCTAATACTTAGAGATAATCTATATAAATTAAACTTAAAAATTAATATAGTCATTATTTTTTTGAATAGAAATAAATTTATTATATAATAAAATTAAATAAAAATTTTGGAATGATAAAAAATTCTATATACGTATAAATAAAGAGTTAATTAGGATATAAATTTTTAAAATTATTGAGATTATTAATAATTTGAATGTAACTATCTCATTAAATTTTAAAAATCTAATACTTAGAGATAATCTATATAAATTAAACTTAAAAATTAATATAGTCATTATTTTTTTGAATAGAAATAAATTTATTATATAATAAAATTAAATAAAAATTTTGGAATGATAAAAAAATTTAGTAAGAGAAAAAATTATTTTTTTGAATAGAGATAAATTTATTATATAATAAAATTAAATAAAAATTCTGGAATGATAAAAAAATTTAGTAAGGCAAAAAATTATTTTTTTGAATAGAGATAAATTTATTATATAATAAAATTAAGTGAAAATTTTGGAATGATAAAAAAATTTAGTAAGGCAAAAAATTATTTTTTTGAATAGAGATAAATTTATTATATAATAAAATTAAATAAAAATTCTGGAATGATAAAAAATTCTATATACGTATAAATAAAGAGTTAATTAGGATATAAATTTTTAAAATTATTGAGATTATTTAATAATTTGAATGTAATTATCTCATTAAATTTTAAAAATCTAATACTTAGAGATAATCTATATAAATTAAACTTAAAAATTAATATAGTCATTATTTTTTTGAATAGAAATAAATTTATTATATAATAAAATTAAATAAAAATTTTGGAATGATAAAAAATTCTATATACGTATAAATAAAGAGTTAATTAGGATATAAATTTTTAAAATTATTGAGATTATTTAATAATTTGAATGTAATTATCTCATTAAATTTTAAAAATCTAATATTTAGAGATAATCTATATAAATTAAACTTAAAAATTAATATAGTCATTATTTTTTTGAATAGAAATAAATTTATTATATAATAAAATTAAATAAAAATTTTGGAATGATAAAAAAATTTAGTAAGGTAAAAAATTATTTTTTGGATAGAAATAAATTTATTATATAATAAAATTAAATAAAAATTCTGGAATGATAAAAAATTCTATATACGTATAAATAAAGAGTTAATTAGGATATAAATTTTTAAAATTATTGAGATTATTTAATAATTTGAATGTAATTATCTCATTAAATTTTAAAAATCTAATACTTAAAGATAATCTATATAAATTAAACTTAAAAATTAATATAGTCATTATTTTTTTGAATAGAAATAAATTTATTATATAATAAAATTAAATAAAAATTTTGGAATGATAAAAAAATTTAGTAAGGCAAAAAATTATTTTTTTGGATAGAGATAAATTTATTATATAATAAAATTAAGTGAAAATTTTGGAATGATAAAAAATTCTATATACGTATAAATAAAGAGTTAATTAGGATATAAATTTTTAAAATTATTGAGATTATTTAATAATTTGAATGTAATTATCTCATTAAATTTTAAAAATCTAATACTTAGAGATAATCTATATAAATTAAACTTAAAAATTAATATAGTCATTATTTTTTTGAATAGAAATAAATTTATTATATAATAAAATTAAATAAAAATTTTGGAATGATAAAAAATTCTATATACGTATAAATAAGGAGTTAATTAGGATATAAATTTTTAAAATTATTGAGATTATTTAATAATTTGAATGTAATTATCTCATTAAATTTTAAAAATCTAATACTTAGAGATAATCTATATAAATTAAACTTAAAAATTAATATAGTCATTATTTTTTTGAATAGAAATAAATTTATTATATAATAAAATTAAATAAAAATTTTGGAATGATAAAAAAATTTAGTAAGGCAAAAAATTATTTTTTTGGATAGAAATAAATTTATTATATAATAAAATTAAATAAAAATTCTGGAATGATAAAAAAATTTAGTAAGGCAAAAAATTATTTTTTTGAATAGAGATAAATTTATTATATAATAAAATTAAGTGAAAATTTTGGAATGATAAAAAATTCTATATACGAATAAATAAAGAGTTAATTAGGATATAAATTTTTAAAATTATTGAGATTATTTAATAATTTGAATGTAATTATCTCATTAAATTTTAAAAATCTAATACTTAGAGATAATCTATATAAATTAAACTTAAAAATTAATATAGTCATTATTTTTTTGAATAGAAATAAATTTATTATATAATAAAATTAAATAAAAATTTTGGAATGATAAAAAATTCTATATACGTATAAATAAAGAGTTAATTAGGATATAAATTTTTAAAATTATTGAGATTATTTAATAATTTGAATGTAACTATCTCATTAAATTTTAAAAATCTAATACTTAGAGATAATCTATATAAATTAAACTTAAAAATTAATATAGTCATTATTTTTTTGAATAGAAATAAATTTATTATATAATAAAATTAAATAAAAATTTTGGAATGACAAAAAAATTTAGTAAGGTAAAAAATTATTTTTTTGGATAGAAATAAATTTATTATATAATAAAATTAAATAAAAATTCTGGAATGATAAAAAATTCTATATACGTATAAATAAAGAGTTAATTAGGATATAAATTTTTAAAATTATTGAGATTATTTAATAATTTGAATGTAATTATCTCATTAAATTTTAAAAATCTAATACTTAGAGATAATCTATATAAATTAAACTTAAAAATTAATATAGTCATTATTTTTTTGAATAGAAATAAATTTATTATATAATAAAATTAAATAAAAATTTTGGAATGATAAAAAAATTTAGTAAGGCAAAAAATTATTTTTTTGGATAGAGATAAATTTATTATATAATAAAATTAAATAAAAATTTTGGAATGATAAAAAAATTTAGTAAGGTAAAAAATTATTTTTTTGGATAGAAATAAATTTATTATATAATAAAATTAAATAAAAATTCTGGAATGATAAAAAATTCTATATACGTATAAATAAAGAGTTAATTAGGATATAAATTTTTAAAATTATTGAGATTATTTAATAATTTGAATGTAATTATCTCATTAAATTTTAAAAATCTAATACTTAGAGATAATCTATATAAATTAAACTTAAAAATTAATATAGTCATTATTTTTTTGAATAGAAATAAATTTATTATATAATAAAATTAAATAAAAATTTTGGAATGATAAAAAATTCTATATACGTATAAATAAAGAGTTAATTAGGATATAAATTTTTAAAATTATTGAGATTATTTAATAATTTGAATGTAATTATCTCATTAAATTTTAAAAATCTAATACTTAGAGATAATCTATATAAATTAAACTTAAAAATTAATATAGTCATTATTTTTTTGAATAGAAATAAATTTATTATATAATAAAATTAAATAAAAATTTTGGAATGATAAAAAAATTTAGTAAGGTAAAAAATTATTTTTTTGGATAGAAATAAATTTATTATATAATAAAATTAAATAAAAATTCTGGAATGATAAAAAATTCTATATACGTATAAATAAAGAGTTAATTAGGATATAAATTTTTAAAATTATTGAGATTATTTAATAATTTGAATGTAATTATCTCATTAAATTTTAAAAATCTAATACTTAGAGATAATCTATATAAATTAAACTTAAAAATTAATATAATCATTATTTTTTTAAATAGAAATAAATTTATTATATAATAAAATTAAATAAAAATTTTGGAATGATAAAAAAATTTAGTAAGGCAAAAAATTATTTTTTTGGATAGAGATAAATTTATTATATAATAAAATTAAATAAAAATTTTGGAATGATAAAAAAATTTAGTAAGGTAAAAAATTATTTTTTTGGATAGAAATAAATTTATTATATAATAAAATTAAATAAAAATTCTGGAATGATAAAAAATTCTATATACGTATAAATAAAGAGTTAATTAGGATATAAATTTTTAAAATTATTGAGATTATTTAATAATTTGAATGTAATTATCTCATTAAATTTTAAAAATCTAATACTTAGAGATAATCTATATAAATTAAACTTAAAAATTAATATAGTCATTATTTTTTTGAATAGAAATAAATTTATTATATAATAAAATTAAATAAAAATTTTGGAATGATAAAAAATTCTATATACGTATAAATAAAGAGTTAATTAGGATATAAATTTTTAAAATTATTGAGATTATTTAATAATTTGAATGTAATTATCTCATTAAATTTTAAAAATCTAATACTTAGAGATAATCTATATAAATTAAACTTAAAAATTAATATAGTCATTATTTTTTTGAATAGAAATAAATTTATTATATAATAAAATTAAATAAAAATTTTGGAATGATAAAAAAATTTAGTAAGGCAAAAAATTATTTTTTTGGATAGAGATAAATTTATTATATAATAAAATTAAATAAAAATTTTGGAATGATAAAAAAATTTAGTAAGGTAAAAAATTATTTTTTTGGATAGAAATAAATTTATTATATAATAAAATTAAATAAAAATTCTGGAATGATAAAAAATTCTATATACGTATAAATAAAGAGTTAATTAGGATATAAATTTTTAAAATTATTGAGATTATTTAATAATTTGAATGTAATTATCTCATTAAATTTTAAAAATCTAATACTTAGAGATAATCTATATAAATTAAACTTAAAAATTAATATAGTCATTATTTTTTTGAATAGAAATAAATTTATTATATAATAAAATTAAATAAAAATTTTGGAATGATAAAAAATTCTATATACGTATAAATAAAGAGTTAATTAGGATATAAATTTTTAAAATTATTGAGATTATTTAATAATTTGAATGTAATTATCTCATTAAATTTTAAAAATCTAATACTTAGAGATAATCTATATAAATTAAACTTAAAAATTAATATAGTCATTATTTTTTTGAATAGAAATAAATTTATTATATAATAAAATTAAATAAAAATTTTGGAATGATAAAAAAATTTAGTAAGGCAAAAAATTATTTTTTTGAATAGAGATAAATTTATTATATAATAAAATTAAATAAAAATTTTGGAATGATAAAAAAATTTAGTAAGGTAAAAAATTATTTTTTTGGATAGAAATAAATTTATTATATAATAAAATTAAATAAAAATTCTGGAATGATAAAAAATTCTATATACGTATAAATAAAGAGTTAATTAGGATATAAATTTTTAAAATTATTGAGATTATTTAATAATTTGAATGTAATTATCTCATTAAATTTTAAAAATCTAATACTTAGAGATAATCTATATAAATTAAACTTAAAAATTAATATAGTCATTATTTTTTTGAATAGAAATAAATTTATTATATAATAAAATTAAATAAAAATTTTGGAATGATAAAAAATTCTATATACGTATAAATAAAGAGTTAATTAGGATATAAATTTTTAAAATTATTGAGATTATTTAATAATTTGAATGTAATTATCTCATTAAATTTTAAAAATCTAATACTTAGAGATAATCTATATAAATTAAACTTAAAAATTAATATAGTCATTATTTTTTTGAATAGAAATAAATTTATTATAATAAAATTAAATAAAAATTTTGGAATGATAAAAAAATTTAGTAAGGCAAAAAATTATTTTTTTGGATAGAAATAAATTTATTATATAATAAAATTAAATAAAAATTCTGGAATGATAAAAAATTCTATATACGTATAAATAAAGAGTTAATTAGGATATAAATTTTTAAAATTATTGAGATTATTTAATAATTTGAATGTAATTATCTCATTAAATTTTAAAAATCTAATACTTAGAGATAATCTATATAAATTAAACTTAAAAATTAATATAGTCATTATTTTTTTGAATAGAAATAAATTTATTATATAATAAAATTAAATAAAAATTTTGGAATGATAAAAAAATTTAGTAAGGCAAAAAATTATTTTTTTGGATAGAGATAAATTTATTATATAATAAAATTAAATAAAAATTTTGGAATGATAAAAAAATTTAGTAAGGTAAAAAATTATTTTTTTGGATAGAAATAAATTTATTATATAATAAAATTAAATAAAAATTCTGGAATGATAAAAAATTCTATATACGTATAAATAAAGAGTTAATTAGGATATAAATTTTTAAAATTATTGAGATTATTTAATAATTTGAATGTAATTATCTCATTAAATTTTAAAAATCTAATACTTAGAGATAATCTATATAAATTAAACTTAAAAATTAATATAGTCATTATTTTTTTGAATAGAAATAAATTTATTATATAATAAAATTAAATAAAAATTTTGGAATGATAAAAAATTCTATATACGTATAAATAAAGAGTTAATTAGGATATAAATTTTTAAAATTATTGAGATTATTTAATAATTTGAATGTAATTATCTCATTAAATTTTAAAAATCTAATACTTAGAGATAATCTATATAAATTAAACTTAAAAATTAATATAGTCATTATTTTTTTGAATAGAAATAAATTTATTATATAATAAAATTAAATAAAAATTTTGGAATGATAAAAAAATTTAGTAAGGTAAAAAATTATTTTTTTGGATAGAAATAAATTTATTATATAATAAAATTAAATAAAAATTCTGGAATGATAAAAAATTCTATATACGTATAAATAAAGAGTTAATTAGGATATAAATTTTTAAAATTATTGAGATTATTTAATAATTTGAATGTAATTATCTCATTAAATTTTAAAAATCTAATACTTAGAGATAATCTATATAAATTAAACTTAAAAATTAATATAATCATTATTTTTTTAAATAGAAATAAATTTATTATATAATAAAATTAAATAAAAATTTTGGAATGATAAAAAAATTTAGTAAGGCAAAAAATTATTTTTTTGGATAGAGATAAATTTATTATATAATAAAATTAAATAAAAATTTTGGAATGATAAAAAAATTTAGTAAGGTAAAAAATTATTTTTTTGGATAGAAATAAATTTATTATATAATAAAATTAAATAAAAATTCTGGAATGATAAAAAATTCTATATACGTATAAATAAAGAGTTAATTAGGATATAAATTTTTAAAATTATTGAGATTATTTAATAATTTGAATGTAATTATCTCATTAAATTTTAAAAATCTAATACTTAGAGATAATCTATATAAATTAAACTTAAAAATTAATATAGTCATTATTTTTTTGAATAGAAATAAATTTATTATATAATAAAATTAAATAAAAATTTTGGAATGATAAAAAATTCTATATACGTATAAATAAAGAGTTAATTAGGATATAAATTTTTAAAATTATTGAGATTATTTAATAATTTGAATGTAATTATCTCATTAAATTTTAAAAATCTAATACTTAGAGATAATCTATATAAATTAAACTTAAAAATTAATATAGTCATTATTTTTTTGAATAGAAATAAATTTATTATATAATAAAATTAAATAAAAATTTTGGAATGATAAAAAAATTTAGTAAGGCAAAAAATTATTTTTTTGGATAGAGATAAATTTATTATATAATAAAATTAAATAAAAATTTTGGAATGATAAAAAAATTTAGTAAGGTAAAAAATTATTTTTTTGGATAGAAATAAATTTATTATATAATAAAATTAAATAAAAATTCTGGAATGATAAAAAATTCTATATACGTATAAATAAAGAGTTAATTAGGATATAAATTTTTAAAATTATTGAGATTATTTAATAATTTGAATGTAATTATCTCATTAAATTTAAAAATCTAATACTTAGAGATAATCTATATAAATTAAACTTAAAAATTAATATAGTCATTATTTTTTTGAATAGAAATAAATTTATTATATAATAAAATTAAATAAAAATTTTGGAATGATAAAAAATTCTATATACGTATAAATAAAGAGTTAATTAGGATATAAATTTTTAAAATTATTGAGATTATTTAATAATTTGAATGTAATTATCTCATTAAATTTTAAAAATCTAATACTTAGAGATAATCTATATAAATTAAACTTAAAAATTAATATAGTCATTATTTTTTTGAATAGAAATAAATTTATTATATAATAAAATTAAATAAAAATTTTGGAATGATAAAAAAATTTAGTAAGGCAAAAAATTATTTTTTTGAATAGAGATAAATTTATTATATAATAAAATTAAATAAAAATTTTGGAATGATAAAAAAATTTAGTAAGGTAAAAAATTATTTTTTTGGATAGAAATAAATTTATTATATAATAAAATTAAATAAAAATTCTGGAATGATAAAAAATTCTATATACGTATAAATAAAGAGTTAATTAGGATATAAATTTTTAAAATTATTGAGATTATTTAATAATTTGAATGTAATTATCTCATTAAATTTTAAAAATCTAATACTTAGAGATAATCTATATAAATTAAACTTAAAAATTAATATAGTCATTATTTTTTTGAATAGAAATAAATTTATTATATAATAAA
Source organism: Hesperophylax magnus (assembly GCA_026573805.1). Lineage (NCBI taxonomy): Eukaryota > Metazoa > Arthropoda > Insecta > Trichoptera > Limnephilidae > Hesperophylax > Hesperophylax magnus. The sequence continues at coordinate 12,173 of JAIUSX010000868.1, read as the reverse complement.
ATTAAATAAAAATTTTGGAATGATAAAAAATTCTATATACGTATAAATAAAGAGTTAATTAGGATATAAATTTTTAAAATTATTGAGATTATTTAATAATTTGAATGTAATTATCTCATTAAATTTTAAAAATCTAATACTTAGAGATAATCTATATAAATTAAACTTAAAAATTAATATAGTCATTATTTTTTTGAATAGAAATAAATTTATTATATAATAAAATTAAATAAAAATTTTGGAATGATAAAAAAATTTAGTAAGGCAAAAAATTATTTTTTTGGATAGAGATAAATTTATTATATAATAAAATTAAATAAAAATTTTGGAATGATAAAAAAATTTAGTAAGGTAAAAAATTATTTTTTTGGATAGAAATAAATTTATTATATAATAAAATTAAATAAAAATTCTGGAATGATAAAAAATTCTATATACGTATAAATAAAGAGTTAATTAGGATATAAATTTTTAAAATTATTGAGATTATTTAATAATTTGAATGTAATTATCTCATTAAATTTTAAAAATCTAATACTTAGAGATAATCTATATAAATTAAACTTAAAAATTAATATAGTCATTATTTTTTTGAATAGAAATAAATTTATTATATAATAAAATTAAATAAAAATTTTGGAATGATAAAAAATTCTATATACGTATAAATAAAGAGTTAATTAGGATATAAATTTTTAAAATTATTGAGATTATTTAATAATTTGAATGTAATTATCTCATTAAATTTTAAAAATCTAATACTTAGAGATATAATCTATATAAATTAAACTTAAAAATTAATATAGTCATTATTTTTTTGAATAGAAATAAATTTATTATATAATAAAATTAAATAAAAATTTTGGAATGATAAAAAAATTTAGTAAGGCAAAAAATTATTTTTTTGGATAGAGATAAATTTATTATATAATAAAATTAAATAAAAATTTTGGAATGATAAAAAAATTTAGTAAGGTAAAAAATTATTTTTTTGGATAGAAATAAATTTATTATATAATAAAATTAAATAAAAATTCTGGAATGATAAAAAATTCTATATACGTATAAATAAAGAGTTAATTAGGATATAAATTTTTAAAATTATTGAGATTATTTAATAATTTGAATGTAATTATCTCATTAAATTTTAAAAATCTAATACTTAGAGATAATCTATATAAATTAAACTTAAAAATTAATATAGTCATTATTTTTTTGAATAGAAATAAATTTATTATATAATAAAATTAAATAAAAATTTTGGAATGATAAAAAATTCTATATACGTATAAATAAAGAGTTAATTAGGATATAAATTTTTAAAATTATTGAGATTATTTAATAATTTGAATGTAATTATCTCATTAAATTTTAAAAATCTAATACTTAGAGATAATCTATATAAATTAAACTTAAAAATTAATATAGTCATTATTTTTTTGAATAGAAATAAATTTATTATATAATAAAATTAAATAAAAATTTTGGAATGATAAAAAAATTTAGTAAGGCAAAAAATTATTTTTTTGAATAGAGATAAATTTATTATATAATAAAATTAAATAAAAATTTTGGAATGATAAAAAAATTTAGTAAGGTAAAAAATTATTTTTTTGGATAGAAATAAATTTATTATATAATAAAATTAAATAAAAATTTTGGAATGATAAAAAAATTTAGTAAGGTAAAAAATTATTTTTTTGGATAGAAATAAATTTATTATATAATAAAATTAAATAAAAATTCTGGAATGATAAAAAATTCTATATACGTATAAATAAAGAGTTAATTAGGATATAAATTTTTAAAATTATTGAGATTATTTAATAATTTGAATGTAATTATCTCATTAAATTTTAAAAATCTAATACTTAGAGATAATCTATATAAATTAAACTTAAAAATTAATATAGTCATTATTTTTTTGAATAGAAATAAATTTATTATATAAAAATTAAATAAAAATTTTGGAATGATAAAAAATTCTATATACGTATAAATAAAGAGTTAATTAGGATATAAATTTTTAAAATTATTGAGATTATTTAATAATTTGAATGTAATTATCTCATTAAATTTTAAAAATCTAATACTTAGAGATAATCTATATAAATTAAACTTAAAAATTAATATAGTCATTATTTTTTTGAATAGAAATAAATTTATTATATAATAAAATTAAATAAAAATTTTGGAATGATAAAAAAATTTAGTAAGGCAAAAAATTATTTTTTTGAATAGAGATAAATTTATTATATAATAAAATTAAATAAAAATTTTGGAATGATAAAAAAATTTAGTAAGGTAAAAAATTATTTTTTTGGATAGAAATAAATTTATTATATAATAAAATTAAATAAAAATTCTGGAATGATAAAAAATTCTATATACGTATAAATAAAGAGTTAATTAGGATATAAATTTTTAAAATTATTGAGATTATTTAATAATTTGAATGTAATTATCTCATTAAATTTTAAAAATCTAATACTTAGAGATAATCTATATAAATTAAACTTAAAAATTAATATAGTCATTATTTTTTTGAATAGAAATAAATTTATTATATAATAAAATTAAATAAAAATTTTGGAATGATAAAAAATTCTATATACGTATAAATAAAGAGTTAATTAGGATATAAATTTTTAAAATTATTGAGATTATTTAATAATTTGAATGTAATTATCTCATTAAATTTTAAAAATCTAATACTTAGAGATAATCTATATAAATTAAACTTAAAAATTAATATAGTCATTATTTTTTTGAATAGAAATAAATTTATTATATAATAAAATTAAATAAAAATTTTGGAATGATAAAAAAATTTAGTAAGGCAAAAAATTATTTTTTTGAATAGAGATAAATTTATTATATAATAAAATTAAATAAAAATTTTGGAATGATAAAAAAATTTAGTAAGGTAAAAAATTATTTTTTTGGATAGAAATAAATTTATTATATAATAAAATTAAATAAAAATTCTGGAATGATAAAAAATTCTATATACGTATAAATAAAGAGTTAATTAGGATATAAATTTTTAAAATTATTGAGATTATTTAATAATTTGAATGTAATTATCTCATTAAATTTTAAAATTTAATACTTAGAGATAATCTATATAAATTAAACTTAAAAATTAATATAGTCATTATTTTTTTGAATAGAAATAAATTTATTATATAATAAAATTAAATAAAAATTTTGGAATGATAAAAAATTCTATATACGTATAAATAAAGAGTTAATTAGGATATAAATTTTTAAAATTATTGAGATTATTTAATAATTTGAATGTAATTATCTCATTAAATTTTAAAAATCTAATACTTAGAGATAATCTATATAAATTAAACTTAAAATTAATATAATCATTATTTTTTTGAATAGAAATAAATTTATTATATAATAAAATTAAATAAAAATTTTGGAATGATAAAAAAATTTAGTAAGGCAAAAAATTATTTTTTTGAATAGAGATAAATTTATTATATAATAAAATTAAATAAAAATTTTGGAATGATAAAAAAATTTAGTAAGGTAAAAAATTATTTTTTTGGATAGAAATAAATTTATTATATAATAAAATTAAATAAAAATTCTGGAATGATAAAAAATTCTATATACGTATAAATAAAGAGTTAATTAGGATATAAATTTTAAAATTATTGAGATTATTTAATAATTGAATGTAATTATCTCATTAAATTTTAAAAATCTAATACTTAGAGATAATCTATATAAATTAAACTTAAAAATTAATATAGTCATTATTTTTTTGAATAGAAATAAATTTATTATATAATAAAATTAAATAAAAATTTTGGAATGATAAAAAATTCTATATACGTATAAATAAAGAGTTAATTAGGATATAAATTTTTAAAATTATTGAGATTATTTAATAATTTGAATGTAATTATCTCATTAAATTTTAAAAATCTAATACTTAGAGATAATCTATATAAATTAAACTTAAAAATTAATATAGTCATTATTTTTTTGAATAGAAATAAATTTATTATATAATAAAATTAAATAAAAATTTGGAATGATAAAAAAATTTAGTAAGGCGAAAAATTATTTTTTTGGATAGAAATAAATTTATTATATAATAAAATTAAATAAAAATTCTGGAATGATAAAAAAATTTAGTAAGGAAAAAAATTATTTTTTTGAATAGAAATAAATTTATTATATAATAAAATTAAATAAAAATTTTGAATTTATAAAAAATTCTATATACGTATAAATAAAGAGTTAATTAGAATATAAATTTTAAAATTATTGAGATTATTTAATAATTTGAATGTAATTATCTCATTAAATTTTAAAAATCTAATACTTAGAGATAATCTATATAAATTAAACTTAAAAATTAACATAGTCATTATTTTTTTGATAGAAATAAATTTATTATATAATAAAATTAAATAAAAATTTTGGAGTGATAAAAAAATTTAGTAAGGAAAAAAAATTATTTTTTTGAATAGAAATAAATTTATTATATAATAAAATTAAATAAAAATTTTGGAATGATAAAAAATTTTATATACGTATAAATAAAGAGTTAATTAGAATATAAATTTTTAAAATTATTGAGATTATTTAATAATTTAAATATAATTATCTCATTAAATTATAAAAAAAATTTTTTAAAAAAACATTTTTATTGGGGAGATAATAAAGTTAATTCTAGCTTTTATATTTATAGATTATTTGTTTGTATATATAAAGATTTATGTAAATTAAGAAGATTTTAAAAATTTTTAAATTAAATTATAATATTTAATATTAAACAATAAATAAGTTTAGATTTAGTGTAATAAAAATTATTGACAAATTTTGTGCCAGCAGTCGCGGTTATACTAAAAATAAGTTAAATATTTATTTATATATAATTAATATGAAAAATTAGGTATTAAATAAATAGTTGAATTATTAGGTAAAATTATAATTTTATTTAATTTTAAAATCTTATTTAATTATGAAGTTAAGGAATTAAATTAAGTTAAACTGGGATTAGATACCCCATTATAAAGATTAAAATTAAATTTATAAGGTAGTAAGAGTTATATGCTTGAAACTTAAAGAATTTGGCAGTATTTTAATCTAATTAGAGGAACCTGTTTATTAATTGATACTCCACGATTAATTTTACTTAAATTATTTAATTTGTATATCATTGTTATAAAAATTTTTTTTAGAAAGAAAAATTTAATTATTTAAAATTAAATTTATATCAAATCAAGATGCAGTTTATATTTAAGAATTTAATGGGTTATTATAAAAAAATTTATGGATAAATGATGAAAAATAATTTAGAAAGAAGATTTATTAGTAATTTAAATAATTTTATTTAAATGATAAAAGTTCTAAAATATGTACATATTGCCCGTCATTTTCATTTTAAATTGAAACAAGTCGTAACAAAGTAGAATTACTGGAAAGTGTTTCTAGAAAGAACAAATTAAATCTTTATAGTAAAGTAATTCATTTACATTGAATAATTAATGTGCGAATCATTTTAATTTGAAATTTTTATCTTAAAATTAAAGTTGGTGTAAAATTATATTATTTAAAATAATAATAGTTTTAAAAATTTTTATTAAAAATTTTAAAAAAATAAATATTTTATAGAGTAATAGTATAGTAATAGAAAGATGAAATATCTTAAAAATTTAAATTAATGAAAGTAAATTTTATTTATTGTATCTTGTGTATCAGAGATTATTAATAAATAAATTTAAATTAATTTTTTTTCGAAATTTAAAGAGTTAATTAAATTATTTTAGTTATTGTGTTATAAATATTAATAATAATTAATTAGTAATGAAATGTTAATCGATTTAAATAATATCTAATTTTTAAAGAAATAAATTTAATTTAATTATTAATTTAAAAATTTAAATTTATGAAAATTAAATTTTAATGTTAATAATAATATCAAATGGGATAAGCTTTTTGTTATAAGTTTATATAGCTTGAGAGAAAAAATTAAAAAATATAAAAATAAAATTATTTACTGATTATATTTTATTATAAAAAATTTTATTTTCATTTATATTTTAATATATTAAATTATTAAAAATTTTATTTAAATAAGAATTTAATTTAATTTAATTCAGAAATAATGATAATATTAGTATAATTTGAATAAAATAAATTATTTTATCATAAGTTAATATTATTTTTAAGAACTCGGCAAAATTTTTGTATTCGCTTGTTTAACAAAAACATGTCTTTTTGATAAATAATTTAAAGTCTAATCTGCCCCCTGAAATTATTTTAAAGGGGCTGCGGTATTTTAACCGTACAAAGGTAGCATAATAATTAGGTTTTTAATTGAAATCTAGAATGAATGATTGGACGAGATACAAGCTGTTTTAAAATAATAATTAAAATTTAATTTTTTAGTTAAAAAGCTAAAATTTTATTAAAAGACGAGAAGACCCTATAAATCTTTATAACAAAATTATTTTAATAAATTATTTTATTAAAATTAATAATTTAATAATTAGTTATTTTATTGGGGTGATACAAAAATTTTATAAACTTTTTTAATTTTATTACTTAAATTAAAGTTTTTAACATTATGATCTATTATTAATAATTCAAAGAATAAGATACTTTAGGGATAACAGCGTAATTTTAATTTTAAGTTCTCATTAAAATTAAAGATTGCGACCTCGATGTTGGATTAAAATTTAATTTAAATGCAAAGGTTTAAAATTAAGTCTGTTCGACTTTGAAATTTTACATGATCTGAGTTCAAACCGGTGTAAGCCAGGTTGGTTTCTATCTTTAATCAAAAAAAAAATTTTTTAGTACGAAAGGATCGAGAATTTTAAATGAATTTATATCATCATGAAAAAAATTAATATTTAAATTGATTATTTTGGCAGAAAAATGCGTTAAATTTAGAATTTAAATATATGATTTATTGTCATAAATAATAATTAATATTACAGAAATTATTATAACTTTAATTATTAGATTATTTTTGATTATTATAGTTTTAGTGAGAGTTGCTTTTTTTACTCTTTTAGAACGGAAAGTGTTGGGTTATATACAATTACGTAAGGGTCCTTTAAAAGTTGGATTTTTAGGAATTGTTCAGCCTTTTAATGATGCAATTAATTATTTTCTAAAGAATTTTTATTTCCCTATATAAGTAATTACATAATATTTTTACCTAATACCTGTCATAGGAATATTTATAAGTAGTGTGAGTTTGACTTTTAATTCCCTATATATTTATTTTATTTAATTTTAATTTAGGGGCTTTATTTTTATTAGCTTGTATAGGGGTAAGAGTATATTTTATAATAATTTCAGGATGAGCCTCTAATTCAAATTATGCTAAATTAGGAAGTTTACGGGGTATAGCTCAAACTATTTCTTATGAAGTGAGATTAGCCATCATCTTATTATCTTTGTTAATTTTAATTGGGGGGTTTAATATAATAAATTTTCTTACTTATCAAAAATTTATTTGATTTTTAATTTTAGTTTTTTCCTCTGGGTATAGTGATATTTGTTTCTATATTAGCGGAACTAAATCGAGCTCCTTTTGATTTTATTGAAGGGGAAAGTGAATTAGTTTCAGGGTTTAATATTGAATATGGGGCTGGGGGATTTGCTTTAATTTTTTTAGCTGAATATTCGAGAATTATTTTTATAAGAATGTTATTTGTGACAATATTTTTGGGGGGTTTAGAATTCAGAATTATATTCTATATAAAATTAATGGGCATTGGATTTAGTTTTATTTGAATTCGAGGACTTTTTACCTCGGTATCGTTATGATAAATTAATAAATTTAACATGAAAATTTTTTCTTCCTGTTTCTTTAAATTATTTATTGTTTTTTTTTTGTTATTTAGTTTTTATTTGTAACCTTATTAGTACAAATTAATAGAAGTAATTTTTCTTTCTTAAGTTTTCAAAACAAATGCTTAAAAAGCTTATTAATTAAAGTAATGAGTCTCAAAAACAAATATTAGATGTGATGGGGTTGACAATAAAATATGAAAAATATAAAATTGTCATAATTTGACTTAATTCTGTAAAAGGTGGGTCTATTGGACAGCTACCCAATCAGGTTAATAATCAGAAAATTGTAATAAATATTCAAAAAATAAATTTATTTAGGGGATAAAATTGGTTTCCTTTGATAGATTTTATTATAGTAAAGGGAAGAACAGTGAGAATTATAATAGATATTATAAGGGCAATTACTCCCCCTAATTTATTAGGGATAGAACGAAGGATTGCATAAGCAAATAAAAAGTATCATTCGGGTTGAATGTGGATAGGGGTTACTATAGGATTTGCGGGAATAAAATTATCAGGATCTCTTAGTATAAAGGGCTTGTATAGAGAAATAAATATCAAAATAATAATTATTAAAAAAAATCCAATTAAATCTTTAAATGAAAAAAAAGGGATGAAAGGGAATTTTATCAATATTATTGTTAATTCTTAGAGGGTTTCTTGATCCTGTTTGATGGAGGAATATTAGGTGAATTATAGAGAATGCTAAAATAATAAAAGGTAAAATAAAATGAAATATGAAAAACGATTTAAAGTAGCATTATTTACAGAAAATCCCCCTCAAATTCATTGAACAAATTAGTTCCCAAATATGGAATTGCAGATAAAATATTAGTAATTACAGTTGCCCCTCAAAATGATATTTGACCTCATGGTAGAACGTATCCCATGAAGGCGGTTATTATTATTAATAATAAAATTGCGCACAACCAACTAATCAAGTTGGAGTAAATATAAAAGATTCGTAGTAAATTCCCCGCCCAACATGAAGATAGAGAATAATAAAAAAAAATGAAGCTCCGTTAGAATGAAGTGATCGAATTAGTCATCCTGAATTCACATTTCGGTAAATATGATTAACTCTGTCAAAGGCCCATTCAATATTGGGGGCATAATTTATTGAAAGAAATAAGCCAGTAAGAATTTGAATAATTAAACAGAGTCCGGATAATGAGCCTATATTTCATAAAAAAGAAATATTAGAAGGAGTGGGTAAGTTAATTAAGGCATTAGTCAAAATTTTTATAATGGGATGACTTGATTTAATGGGGTAAAATTTGAGAGTTTTCATTAAGAAATAATTCGTATAGGTCCCTCGTTTAATAAGATAATTTTTGTAGAGATAATTAGGGCTAACAATAAATAATTTATTAAAATTAAGGTTATTCAAATTTCATTTTTATTATAAAAATTAGATAGATAGAGATTATTTTCTTCATTAATAAATTTTATTTGATAAGAGAGAGAATTTATTTCCAAATTTTTAAATAGGGGGTGAATTTGTGTGAGAATAGTAAATAGAATGATAATTAAAAAAATTACTGTAATTTTTTTATAATTTAAAAAAAAAATTTTATTGGGGGTTAGTCTAGAAATATAAATAAATAAAACTAATAAACCGCCAATAAATGTGAGGAATATAATATAGGATATTCAAAATGAATAGCTTATAATTCCTGTAATAAAAAATTATTAGACAAGTTTGGATGATTAAAAAAATTGTGATAATTAGAGGATGATTTAAATTTAAAAGTCAAAAAGAATTAAATAAATATAAAATTAATATTATATTAAATTTTAAAATGTCAGAAAATAGTTTAATTAAAATAATAATTTTGGAGATTATTGATAAATGGAAAGTATTTTTTTCTGAAATTTTAAAAGATTTTTCTTATCTTTGAATTACAAAATCAAAATTTTTATTAAACTATTAAAACTAAAATGAAAATTTTTCAATTAAGAAAGTTTGTTATAATTAGATATTTAATTAGTAATTTTATATTTTCTTTAAATCGAAAACATTTATTAATTATTTTATTAAGATTAGAATTAATTGTTTTAAATTTATTTTTTTATATTTATATTTATTTACTGTTGAATTTATTTAATAGAGTTTATTTTTTAGTGATATTTATAGTTTTAACAGTATGTGAGGGGGTTTTAGGAGTTTCGATTTTAGTTTACATAATTCGAGTTCATGGAAAAGATTACGTAAGAGTCTATAATATTTTTTATTTAATGATAAAATTTATTTTCATAGGTCTGTCAGTGGTAATTTTATGTTTAATAAAAAATATGTTTTGAATAGTTCAATATTCATTTTATTTTTTTAATATTTTTTTTTTACCCTTATTCCTATTAAAGGCTATTTAATTTTTAATTTAAGATATATCTTTAGATGTGATATAATTTCTTATTTTTTAATTTTATTGAGAGTTTGAATTAGAGGTTTAATAATTTTAGCTAGATCAAAAATTTATTTAAAAAATATTCATTCATCTTTATTTATTATTAATATTAGATTTTTACTACTTATATTAATTTGCACTTTTAGTACATTAAACTTATTTATGTTTTATTTATTTTTTGAGGGGTCTTTAGTGCCTGTTTTATTACTTATTTTGGGGTGGGGGGCTCAACCCGAACGTATTCAAGCAGGATTTTATTTATTATTTTATACTATAGTTGTATCTTTACCCTTATTAATAGGTATTTTTTATATTTACGGTGAGATTCATTCTTTAATAATTTATATGGTTAATTGGGGGGATTTGAGTTTGAATAGAATTTTTTTGTATATTGTTATATTAGGGGCATTTTTAGTAAAAATTCCCATATTTTTAGTTCATTTGTGACTACCGAAGGCTCATTTAGAGGCTCCAATTTCTGGGTCTATAATTTTAGCGGGTATTATACTTAAGCTTGGGGGATATGGAATTATTCGGGTGCTAAAAATCCTTAGAGGATTAAATATGGCTTTAAATAACTATTTAATTATATTAAGAATATTAGGTGGTTTATATGTGAGATTTATATGTTTTTTTCAAATAGATATAAAAGCATTAGTTGCTTATTCGTCAGTAGTTCATATGGGACTGATATTAGCAGGGCTTTTAACTCAAACTTGTTGAGGGGTAAGAGGTGCTTATTTAGTGATAATTGGCCATGGGCTCTGTTCTTCTGGGCTATTTTGTTTAGTAAATTTAAATTATGAACGCTTAATTAGTCGTAATATAATCTTGAATAAGGGGATACTTTCTATAATACCATCCCTTTCATTATGATGATTTATATTTCTTTCCAGTAATATGGCAGCTCCGCTTTCTTTGAATTTATTGGGGGAAGTAATACTAATTAGAAGTTTAGTTGCTTGATCATTTACATTAATATTGTTATTAGGTTTGGTGTCTTTTTTTTCTGCTGGGTATAGTCTTTACTTATTTGCTTTTGTTCAACAGGGGGTGAGTTCGATGAGCTTGAATAATTATTATTTAATTGAGTCTCGGGAATTTTTTATTATTATTTCTTCATTGAATTCCATTAAATCTTTTATTTTTGGGGGTTGATTATATGCTTTATTAATTTAAATAGTTTAATTAAAACGTTAATTTGTGGAATTAAAGATATAACTTAGTTATTTTAAATTATTAATTTATATATCATTACTAGATTTATTTTAACAATATTGGCGTTAATTAGTTTAATATTGGGTAATTTTTTAATTTTTAATAATCTTTCTATTTTTTTAGAATATAAATTTTATGGGGTTAATTCCGCTGATTTAGTTATAGTGTTATTATTTGATTGAAAATCAACAATTTTTTTAAGAACTGTTATATTTATTTCCGGCATAGTAATTTTATATAGAAGAAGTTATATGGGCAGAGATTTAAATAAAGTGCGATTTTTATTATTAGTAATTTTATTTGTTTTATCCATGGCTTTAATGATTATTAGTCCCAATTTAATTAGTATTTTATTGGGGTGGGATGGATTAGGATTAATTTCTTATTGTTTAGTTATTTTTTATCAAAATGTTAAATCTTATAATGCGGGAATATTAACAATTTTATCAAATCGAGTGGGAGATGCAGCAATTTTATTAGCTATTGCTTGGATATTAAATTATGGTAGATGAAATTTTTATTTTTATCTCGATTATATAGATAACGATAATTTAATAATTTTAATTGGGGGTTTAGTTATTTTAGCAGGAATAACTAAAAGTGCTCAAATTCCGTTTAGAGCATGGTTACCTGCTGCTATAGCAGCTCCGACTCCTGTTTCAGCGTTGGTTCATTCGTCAACTTTAGTAACTGCAGGAGTGTATC
>JAIUSX010000867.1:0-21235 GCA_026573805.1 Hesperophylax magnus | reverse complement strand
AAACATAGAAAAACCGACTTTTTGTGTTAAATTGTGGTTAAACACGAAAAATTGTCTATAAAATCGTAAATCGTCATTAATCCTCGAAAATTGTTGAAAAACCGAATTTTTATGCTTAATTATAGTAAAACACGAAAAATTGTCTAAAACATCGTAAATCGTCGTAAAACATTGAAAAACCGACTTTTTGTGTTAAATTGTGGTTAAACACGAAAAATTGTCTAATAATGCGTAAATCGTCATAAAACCTCGAAAATTGTTTAAAAACCGAATTTTTGTGTGAAATTGTGTTAAAACACGAAAAATTGTCTAAAACATCGTTAATCGTCGTAAAACATAGAAAAACCGACTTTTTGTGTTTAATTGTGGTTAAACACGAAAAATTGTCTATAAAATCGTAAATCGTCATAAAACCTCGAAAATTGTTTAAAAACCGAATTTTTGTGTTAAATTGTGTTAAAACACGAAAAATTGTCTAAAACATCGTAAATCGTCGTTAAACACTGAAAAATATCGATAAAGCAAGCAAAATGTGTAAAAACGTCATAAAACCTCGAAAATTGTTGAAAAACCGAATTTTTATGTTAAATTGTGGTTAAACACGAAAAATTGTCTAAAAAATCGTAAATCGTCTTAAAACTTCGAAAATTGTTTAAAAACCGAATTTTTATGTTAAATTGTGTTAAAACACGAAAAATTGTCTAAAACATCGTAAATCGTCGTAAAACATAGAAAAACCGACTTTTTGTGTTTAATTGTGGTTAAACACAAAAAATTGTCTATAAAATCGTAAATCGTCAAAAAACCTCGAAAATTGTTTAAAAACCGAATTTTTGTGTTAAATTGTGTTAAAACACGAAAAATTGTCTAAAACATCGTAAATCGTCGTTAAACACTGAAAAATATCGATAAAGCAAGCAAAATGTGTAAAAACGTCATAAAACCTCGAAAATTGTTGAAAAACCGAATTTTTATGTTAAATTGTGGTTAAACACGAAAAATTGTCTAAAAAATCGTAAATCGTCATAAAACCTCGAAAATTGTTGAAAAACCGAATTTTTATGTTAAATTGTGGTTAAACACGAAAAATTGTCTAAAAAATCATAAATCGTCTTAAAACCTCGAAAATTGTTTAAAAACCGAATTTTTGTGTTTAATTATGGTAAAACACGAAAAATTGTCTAAAACATCGTAAGTCGTCGTAAAACACTGAAAGTTATCCATAAACCATGCAAAATGTGAAAAAACGTCATAAAACCTAGAAAAAAGTTGAAAAACCGACTTTTTGTGTTAAATTGTGGTTAAACACGAAAAATTGTCTAAAAAAGCGTAAATCGTCATAAAACCTCGAAAATTGTTGAAAAACCGAATTTTTATGTTAAATTGTGGTTAAACACGAAAAATTGTCTAAAAAATCGTAAATCGTCTTTAAACCTCGAAAATTGTTTAAAAACCGAATTTTTGTGTTAAATTGTGTTAAAACACGAAAAATTGTCTTAAACATCGTAAATCGTCGTAAAACATAGAAAAACCGACTTTTTGTGTTAAATTGTGGTTAAACACGAAAAATTGTCTAATAATGCGTAAATCGTCATAAAACCTCGAAAATTGTTTAAAAACCGAATTTTTGTGTTAAATTGTGTTAAAACACGAAAAATTGTCTAAAACATCGTTAATCGTCGTAAAACATAGAAAAACCGACTTTTTGTGTTAAATTGTGGTTAAACACGAAAAATTGTCTAAAAATGCGTAAATCGTCATAAAACCTCGAAAATTGTTTAAAAACCGAATTTTTGTGTTAAATTGTGTTAAAACACGAAAAATTGTCTAAAACATCGTAAATCGTCGTAAAACATAGAAAAACCGACTTTTTGTGTTAAATTGTGGTTAAACACGAAAAATTGTCTATAAAATCGTAAATCGTCATAAAACCTCGAAAATTGTTTAAAAACCGAATTTTTGTGTTAAATTGTGGTAAAACACGAAAAATTGTCTATAATATCGAAAATCGTCGTAAAACACTGAAAGTTATCGATAAACCATGCAAAATGTATAAAAACGTCATAAAACCTCGAAAATTGTTGAAAAACCGAATTTTTATGTTAAATTGTGGTTAAACACGAAAAATTGTCTAAAAAATCGTAAATCGTCTTAAAACTTCGAAAATTGTTTAAAAACCGAATTTTTATGTTAAATTGTGGTTAAACACGAAAAATTGTCTAAAAAAACGTAAATCGTCTTAAAACCTCGAAAATTGTTTAAAAACCGAATTTTTGTGTTGAATTGTGGTAAAACACGAAAAATTGTCTAAAACATCGTAAGTCGTCGTAAAACACTGAAAGTTATCCATAAACCATGCAAAATGTGTAAAACCGTCATAAAACCTCGAAAATTGTTGAAAACCCGAATTTTTATGTTAAATTGTGGTTAAACACGAAAAATTGTCTAAAAAATCGTAAATCGACTTAAAACTTCGAAAATTGTTTAAAAACCGAATTTTTATGTTAAATTGTGGTTAAACACGAAAAATTGTCTAAAAAAACGTAAATCGTCTTAAAACCTCGAAAATTGTTTAAAAACCGAATTTTTGTTTTGAATTGTGGTAAAACACGATAAATTGTCTAAAACATCGTAAGTCGTCGTAAAACACTGAAAGTTATCCATAAACCATGCAAAATGTGAAAAAACGTCATAAAACCTAGAAAAAAGTTGAAAAACCGACTTTTTATGTTAAATTGTGGTTAAACACGAAAAATTGTCTAAAAAAGCGTAAATCGTCATAAAACCTCGAAAATTGTTGAAAAACCGAATTTTTATGTTAAATTGTGTTAAAACACGAAAAATTGTCTAAAACATCGTAAATCGTCGTAAAACATAGAAAAACCGACTTTTTGTGTTAAATTGTGGTTAAACACGAAAAATTGTCTAAAAATGCGTAAATCGTCATAAAACCTCGAAAATTGTTTAAAAACCGAATTTTTGTGTTAAATTGTGTTAAAACACGAAAAATTGTCTAAAACATCGTAAATCGTCGTAAAACATAGAAAAACCGACTTTTTGTGTTAAATTGTGGTTAAACACGAAAAATTGTCTATAAAATCGAAAATCGTCATTAATCCTCGAAAATTGTTTAAAAACCGAATTTTTGTGTTAAATTGTGTTAAAACACGAAAAATTGTCTAAAACATCGTAAATCGTCGTAAAACATAGAAAAACCGACTTTTTGTGTTAAATTGTGGTTAAACACGAAAAATTGTCTATAATATCGTAAATCGTCATAAAACCTCGAAAATTGTTTAAAAACCGAATTTTTGTGTTAAATTGTGGTAAAACACGAAAAATTGTCTAAAATATCGAAAATCGTCGTAAAACACTGAAAGTTATCGATAAACCATGCAAAATGTGTAAAAACGTCATAAAACCTCGAAAATTGTTGAAAAACCGTATTTTTATGTTAAATTGTGGTTAAACACGAAAAATTGTCTAAAAAATCGTAAATCGTCATAAAACCTCGAAAATTGTTGAAAAACCGAATTTTTATGTTAAATTGTGGTTAAACACGAAAAATTGTCTATAAAATCGTAAATCGTCATAAAACCTCGAAAATTGTTTAAAAACCGAATTTTTGTGTTGAATTGTGGTAAAACACGAAAAATTGTCTAAAACATCGTAAGTCGTCGTAAAACACTGAAAGTTATCCATAAACCATGCAAAATGTGAAAAAACGTCATAAAACCTAGAAAAAAGTTGAAAAACCGAATTTTTATGTTAAATTGTGGTTAAACACGAAAAATTGTCTAAAAAAGCGTAAATCGTCATAAAACCTCGAAAATTGTTTAAAAACCGAATTTTTGTGTTAAATTGTGTTAAAACACGAAAAATTGTCTTAAACATCGTAAATCGTCGTAAAACATAGAAAAACCGACTTTTTGTGTTAAAT
Source organism: Hesperophylax magnus (assembly GCA_026573805.1). Lineage (NCBI taxonomy): Eukaryota > Metazoa > Arthropoda > Insecta > Trichoptera > Limnephilidae > Hesperophylax > Hesperophylax magnus. The sequence goes on along the minus strand of JAIUSX010000867.1, from coordinate 17,295 downwards.
TGTGGTTAAACACGAAAAATTGTCTAATAATGCGTAAATCGTCATAAAACCTCGAAAATTGTTTAAAAACCGAATTTTTGTGTTAAATTGTGTTAAAACACGAAAAATTGTCTAAAACATCGTTAATCGTCGTAAAACATAGAAAAACCGACTTTTTGTGTTTAATTGTGGTTAAACACGAAAAATTGTCTATAAAATCGTAAATCGTCATAAAACCTCGAAAATTGTTTAAAAACCGAATTTTTGTGTTAAATTGTGTTAAAACACGAAAAATTGTCTAAAACATCGTAAATCGTCGTTAAACACTGAAAAATATCGATAAAGCAAGCAAAATGTGTAAAAACGTCATAAAACCTCGAAAATTGTTGAAAAACCGAATTTTTATGTTAAATTGTGGTTAAACACGAAAAATTGTCTAAAAAATCGTAAATCGTCTTAAAACTTCGAAAATTGTTTAAAAACCGAATTTTTATGTTAAATTGTGTTAAAACACGAAAAATTGTCTAAAACATCGTAAATCGTCGTAAAACATAGAAAAACCGACTTTTTGTGTTTAATTGTGGTTAAACACAAAAAATTGTCTATAAAATCGTAAATCGTCAAAAAACCTCGAAAATTGTTTAAAAACCGAATTTTTGTGTTAAATTGTGTTAAAACACGAAAAATTGTCTAAAACATCGTAAATCGTCGTTAAACACTGAAAAATATCGATAAAGCAAGCAAAATGTGTAAAAACGTCATAAAACCTCGAAAATTGTTGAAAAACCGAATTTTTATGTTAAATTGTGGTTAAACACGAAAAATTGTCTAAAAAATCGTAAATCGTCATAAAACCTCGAAAATTGTTGAAAAACCGAATTTTTATGTTAAATTGTGGTTAAACACGAAAAATTGTCTAAAAAATCATAAATCGTCTTAAAACCTCGAAAATTGTTTAAAAACCGAATTTTTGTGTTTAATTATGGTAAAACACGAAAAATTGTCTAAAACATCGTAAGTCGTCGTAAAACACTGAAAGTTATCCATAAACCATGCAAAATGTGAAAAAACGTCATAAAACCTAGAAAAAAGTTGAAAAACCGACTTTTTGTGTTAAATTGTGGTTAAACACGAAAAATTGTCTAAAAAAGCGTAAATCGTCATAAAACCTCGAAAATTGTTGAAAAACCGAATTTTTATGTTAAATTGTGGTTAAACACGAAAAATTGTCTAAAAAATCGTAAATCGTCTTTAAACCTCGAAAATTGTTTAAAAACCGAATTTTTGTGTTAAATTGTGTTAAAACACGAAAAATTGTCTTAAACATCGTAAATCGTCGTAAAACATAGAAAAACCGACTTTTTGTGTTAAATTGTGGTTAAACACGAAAAATTGTCTAATAATGCGTAAATCGTCATAAAACCTCGAAAATTGTTTAAAAACCGAATTTTTGTGTTAAATTGTGTTAAAACACGAAAAATTGTCTAAAACATCGTTAATCGTCGTAAAACATAGAAAAACCGACTTTTTGTGTTAAATTGTGGTTAAACACGAAAAATTGTCTAAAAATGCGTAAATCGTCATAAAACCTCGAAAATTGTTTAAAAACCGAATTTTTGTGTTAAATTGTGTTAAAACACGAAAAATTGTCTAAAACATCGTAAATCGTCGTAAAACATAGAAAAACCGACTTTTTGTGTTAAATTGTGGTTAAACACGAAAAATTGTCTATAAAATCGTAAATCGTCATAAAACCTCGAAAATTGTTTAAAAACCGAATTTTTGTGTTAAATTGTGGTAAAACACGAAAAATTGTCTATAATATCGAAAATCGTCGTAAAACACTGAAAGTTATCGATAAACCATGCAAAATGTATAAAAACGTCATAAAACCTCGAAAATTGTTGAAAAACCGAATTTTTATGTTAAATCGTGGTTAAACACGAAAAATTGTCTAAAAAATCGTAAATCGTCTTAAAACTTCGAAAATTGTTTAAAAACCGAATTTTTATGTTAAATTGTGGTTAAACACGAAAAATTGTCTAAAAAAACGTAAATCGTCTTAAAACCTCGAAAATTGTTTAAAAACCGAATTTTTGTGTTGAATTGTGGTAAAACACGAAAAATTGTCTAAAACATCGTAAGTCGTCGTAAAACACTGAAAGTTATCCATAAACCATGCAAAATGTGTAAAAACGTCATAAAACCTCGAAAATTGTTGAAAAACCGAATTTTTATGTTAAATTGTGGTTAAACACGAAAAATTGTCTAAAAAATCGTAAATCGACTTAAAACTTCGAAAATTGTTTAAAAACCGAATTTTTATGTTAAATTGTGGTTAAACACGAAAAATTGTCTAAAAAAACGTAAATCGTCTTAAAACCTCGAAAATTGTTTAAAAACCGAATTTTTGTTTTGAATTGTGGTAAAACACGATAAATTGTCTAAAACATCGTAAGTCGTCGTAAAACACTGAAAGTTATCCATAAACCATGCAAAATGTGAAAAAACGTCATAAAACCTAGAAAAAAGTTGAAAAACCGACTTTTTATGTTAAATTGTGGTTAAACACGAAAAATTGTCTAAAAAAGCGTAAATCGTCATAAAACCTCGAAAATTGTTGAAAAACCGAATTTTTATGTTAAATTGTGTTAAAACACGAAAAATTGTCTAAAACATCGTAAATCGTCGTAAAACATAGAAAAACCGACTTTTTGTGTTAAATTGTGGTTAAACACGAAAAATTGTCTAAAAATGCGTAAATCGTCATAAAACCTCGAAAATTGTTTAAAAACCGAATTTTTGTGTTAAATTGTGTTAAAACACGAAAAATTGTCTAAAACATCGTAAATCGTCGTTAAACATAGAAAAACCGACTTTTTGTGTTAAATTGTGGTTAAACACGAAAAATTGTCTATAAAATCGAAAATCGTCATTAATCCTCGAAAATTGTTTAAAAACCGAATTTTTGTGTTAAATTGTGTTAAAACACGAAAAATTGTCTAAAACATCGTAAATCGTCGTAAAACATAGAAAAACCGACTTTTTGTGTTAAATTGTGGTTAAACACGAAAAATTGTCTATAATATCGTAAATCGTCATAAAACCTCGAAAATTGTTTAAAAACCGAATTTTTGTGTTAAATTGTGGTAAAACACGAAAAATTGTCTAAAATATCGAAAGTCGTCGTAAAACACTGAAAGTTATCGATAAACCATGCAAAATGTGTAAAAACGTCATAAAACCTCGAAAATTGTTGAAAAACCGTATTTTTATGTTAAATTGTGGTTAAACACGAAAAATTGTCTAAAAAATCGTAAATCGTCATAAAACCTCGAAAATTGTTGAAAAACCGAATTTTTATGTTAAATTGTGGTTAAACACGAAAAATTGTCTATAAAATCGTAAATCGTCATAAAACCTCGAAAATTGTTTAAAAACCGAATTTTTGTGTTGAATTGTGGTAAAACACGAAAAATTGTCTAAAACATCGTAAGTCGTCGTAAAACACTGAAAGTTATCCATAAACCATGCAAAATGTGAAAAAACGTCATAAAACCTAGAAAAAAGTTGAAAAACCGAATTTTTATGTTAAATTGTGGTTAAACACGAAAAATTGTCTAAAAAAGCGTAAATCGTCATAAAACCTCGAAAATTGTTGAAAAACCGAATTTTTATGTTAAATTGTGGTTAAACACGAAAAATTGTCTAAAACATCGTAAATCGTCGTAAAACATAGAAAAACCGACTTTTTGTGTTTAATTGTGGTTAAACACGAAAAATTGTCTAAAAATGCGTAAATCGTCATAAAACCTCGAAAATTGTTTAAAAACCGAAATTTTGTGTTAAATTGTGTTAAAACACGAAAAATTGTCTAAAACATCGTAAATCGTCGTAAAACATAGAAAAACCGACTTTTTGTGTTAAATTGTGGTTAAACACGAAAAATTGTCTATAAAATCGTAAATCGTCATAAAACCTCGAAAATTGTTTAAAAACCGAATTTTTGTGTTAAATTGTGGTAAAACACGAAAAATTGTCTAAAATATCGAAAATCGTCGTAAAACACTGAAAGTTATCGATAAACCATGCAAAATGTGTAAAAACGTCATAAAACCTCGAAAATATTTGAAAAACCGAATTTTTATGTTAAGTTGTGGTTAAACACGAAAAATTGTCTAAAAAATCGTAAATCGTCTTAAAACCTCGAAAATTGTTTAAAAACCGAATTTTTGTGTTGAATTGTGGTAAAACACGAAAAATTGTCTAAAACATCGTAAGTCGTCGTAAAACACTGAAAGTTATCCATAAACCATGCAAAATGTGAAAAAACGTCATAAAACCTAGAAAAAAGTTGAAAAACCGAATTTTTATGTTAAATTGTGGTTAAACACGAAAAATTGTCTAAAAAAGCGTAAATCGTCATAAAACCTCGAAAATTGTTGAAAAACCGAATTTTTATGTTAAATTGTGGTTAAACACGAAAAATTGTCTAAAAAATCGTAAATCGTCTTTAAACATCGAAAATTGTTTAAAAACCGAATTTTTGTGTTAAATTGTGTTAAAACACGAAAAATTGTCTAAAACATCGTAAATCGTCGTAAAACATAGAAAAACCGACTTTTTGTGTTAAATTGTGGTTAAACACGAAAAATTGTCTAAAAATGCGTAAATCGTCATAAAACCTCGAAAATTGTTTAAAAACCGAATTTTTGTGTTAAATTGTGTTAAAACACGAAAAATTGTCTAAAACATCGTAAATCGTCGTAAAACATAGAAAAACCGAGATTTTGTGTTAAATTGTGGTTAAACACGAAAAATTGTCTATAAAATCGTAAATCGTCATTAATCCTCGAAAATTGTTGAAAAACCGAATTTTTATGCTTAATTATAGTAAAACACGAAAAATTGTCTAAAACATCGTAAATCGTCGTAAAACATTGAAAAACCGACTTTTTGTGTTAAATTGTGGTTAAACACGAAAAATTGTCTAAAAATGCGTAAATCGTCATAAAACCTCGAAAATTGTTTAAAAACCGAATTTTTGTGTTAAATTGTGTTAAAACACGAAAAATTGTCTAAAACATCGTAAATCGTCGTAAAACATAGAAAAACCGACTTTTTGTGTTAAATTGTGGTTAAACACGAAAAATTGTCTATAAAATCGTAAATCGTCATAAAACCTCTAAAATTGTTTAAAAACCGAATTTTTGTGTTAAATTGTGGTAAAACACGAAAAATTGTCTAAAATATCGAAAATCGTCGTAAAACACTGAAAGTTATCGATAAACCATGCAAAATGTGTAAAAACGTCATAAAACCTCGAAAATTGTTGAAAAACCGAATTTTTATGTTAAATTGTGGTTAAACACGAAAAATTGTCTAAAAAATCGTAAATCGTCTTAAAACTTCGAAAATTGTTTAAAAACCGAATTTTTATGTTAAATTGTGGTTAAACACGAAAAATTGTCTAAAAAATCGTAAATCGTGTTTAAACCTCGAAAATTGTTTAAAAAACCGAATTTTTGTGTTAAATTGTGTTAAAACACGAAAAATTGTCTTAAACATCGTAAATTGTCGTAAAACATAGAAAAACCGACTTTTTGTGTTAAATTGTGGTTAAACACGAAAAATTGTCTAATAATGCGTAAATCGTCATAAAACCTCGAAAATTGTTTAAAAACCGAATTTTTGTGTTAAATTGTGTTAAAACACGAAAAATTGTCTAAAACATCGTTAATCGTCGTAAAACATAGAAAAACCGACTTTTTGTGTTTAATTGTGGTTAAACACGAAAAATTGTCTATAAAATCGTAAATCGTCATAAAACCTCGAAAATTGTTTAAAAACCGAATTTTTGTGTTAAATTGTGTTAAAACACGAAAAATTGTCTAAAACATCGTAAATCGTCGTTAAACACTGAAAAATATCGATAAAGCAAGCAAAATGTGTAAAAACGTCATAAAACCTCGAAAATTGTTGAAAAACCGAATTTTTATGTTAAATTGTGGTTAAACACGAAAAATTGTCTAAAAAATCGTAAATCGTCTTAAAACTTCGAAAATTGTTTAAAAACCGAATTTTTATGTTAAATTGTGTTAAAACACGAAAAATTGTCTAAAACATCGTAAATCGTCGTAAAACATAGAAAAACCGACTTTTTGTGTTTAATTGTGGTTAAACACAAAAAATTGTCTATAAAATCGTAAATCGTCAAAAAACCTCGAAAATTGTTTAAAAACCGAATTTTTGTGTTAAATTGTGTTAAAACACGAAAAATTGTCTAAAACATCGTAAATCGTCGTTAAACACTGAAAAATATCGATAAAGCAAGCAAAATGTGTAAAAACGTGTTACGTAATACAAGTCACCCTATAAAAAAGATGCATAATTTAGCCTCGCTTTCCCCATGCAAACGATCGTGGCGTACGTGTTAAAACGACACAACGCCGCGTGATCGCACAGACCACCCAGGGAGCGTTCTCGGCTCAACACTGCCCGCCACCGCCGAGCCCCGCCAGTCGAGAGCGGACCTCGGGCATTGCAACAGTGTGTTTCTCGCAGAGCGAACCACAAACGCTCACAATGTTCGAGCGCGCGGAATTACGTAATAATAGAAACAGACGCGATCTCGTGCCAGTTTCCTACTAGATGCATTTCGCCATCAAACTTACAATCATGTTTATTATTACGGTTCGGGCTTACTCAATGGAGTCCCGTTCCCGCGTAAAATCCCGAGTGCACTTCACCGCCTCAACTGACCCGCCGCCTGTGAGCGCGGGTACCTCTGGCTCAACATGATGCCCCTTACCTCATCGAGACGATTCGTAAGCTTTCAACCTTCCCCTTTTTTCTTGTGTTCAATTCTCGTAAATTTCATGTAGAATCCACGCTTTATCTGGTCGTCATAAATTAGTAGAGAGAGTTAGTAGGGAGATCCATGTTAACCTGTATTTCTCGAGACATTTAATATACCTTGTGCCTTTTACTTATGTGTTATTATTGTGATGTCCTTTTCCAACCTCCTGACCGATGGACGAGCTGCTGATCAAAGAACTGCCCACCCCTGATTGTACACGAGTCGCCTGCTCTACCATTTTATCTGAGCTTAGCCAATTTAATAACCAGGTTCGAGTCCCGGTTTATCCATATCTTAGCACTGGCGCAAACGTGGTTTTTTCTCTGATTATTAATCGTCCATCGGGAGGTCAAATTGGAAATAATCTTGAACTCTTTCACTGTGTTTTATGTCTTGCTTTGTATTAACAATTGAATAACTATGTTTTCTTCCAATAAATCATAGCTGTTCTACAAACCATCGCGTCAAATCTAAAACAACCGTGTCACATTAAAACTATTCTGTGTTAAATTACAAGTTCTACGAATCGTCACTCGACAAAATTTAATTACCGGTATTCTATCACAAGGTGCGCAACCAACATTTACTTCTTTTCGGACATCTCAAACATCACATAGTGATCTTTAACCATGAAGGTTTACTTTCCGAGTACAACTATTAGAGGAAACGAGCTACATTAAACTACAATTCAACAATTTCAAATCTTGTACATGATACAAAATAAATTCCTTGTTAGTGGAGCCATAAGCCAGCATCGTTCTGCAAAATTCATAGACAAGGAAAACTAACGCCCTTCTGTCATCTGATAATTTCGCTTTATATGTAATAAAGGTGGGTAGAGTATCCTTTTTGAAAGAAAAGTCTTGAAAGCCGACTTACCCTTTACATATAATTGAGATTCGCGATTGACGTAAATCCCCGACTCTCGGCCCTTCTCCGCCTCGAGCCTGTCGTGTCCAGGGAAAGGGATGCTTGCGTGTAAATAACCAAAAGCTGGTTCTGCCTAAATTCAGACAATTGGTCACGAATCACAAACAACCCTCCATTAATTGTTGAAAGAACAAACAATACTTCCTCGAAATCTGTATTCGGAAATTTTTCGGAATTTTGAAATTTTTTTTTCGAGAAATTTAATTTTTCGGAAATCTGTTTTTTTGGAAATTTTTTTTCAAAAAGCACACCTCAGGGACTTTTCCATCAAAATCCCAGGACAATCCCTGGCCGTTTTTTTTTTTTCAAATCAAAGACTTGGAAATTTTTCAAAAAATTTCCTTCACTCATCTAGGACTTTGAAATTTTTCGAAAATTTTTTTCAAAACGCACAATCTCAGGGACTTTTCCACTAAAATTGCAAGGAGACCCCTGGCCGTTTTTTTTTCAAATCAAAGACTTGGAAATTTTTCAAAAATTTCCTTCACTCATCTAGGACTTTGAAATTTTTCGAAAATTTTTTTCAAAACGCACAATCTCAGGGACTTTTCCACTAAAATTGCAAGGAGACCCCTGGCCGTTTTTTTTTTTCAAATCAAAGACTTGGAAATTTTTCAAAAAATTTCCTTCACTCATCTAGGACTTTGAAATTTTTCGAAAATTTTTTTCAAAACGCACAATCTCAGGGACTTTTCCACTAAAATTGCAAGGAGACCCCTGGCCGTTTTTTTTTTCTCAAATCAAAGACTTGGAAATTTTTCAAAAAATTTCCTTCACTCATCTAGGACTTTGAAATTTTTTTTCAAAACGCACAATCTCAGGGACCTTCCCATTAAAAACACAAGGAGACCGCTGGCCATTTTTTTTTTTCCATACTGGGACTTCAAAAATTTCACAAAATTCTTCACCTACCATCACAAGTAAACCCCTGGTTTTTTTTTGAAAAACAACCAGCCACAACACTCTGACAATTCTTTTTTCTTTTCACAATGTCTAACTCAACTAGCCACAAAATGAATCCTCGAAACAACACCTTAGGCATAATAGCCAACATCTGCTCTCGAAGTACTCAAAGCTTAGAAAAGGAATTGAAAGACAGGAATATTTCTCCTTTCAACAAACCAAAAACGTCCTGATCAAACACGCAACATTTTACAACAGGAAATACATAAAAGGGCTGCAATTTCAACCCGGCAGTATAATCTCTGTCACAAACAGACATAATTTACGCAGGAAACATGTTACCTTTAAGGAAAACGACATAGTTTGGAGACGCAACAACACACTCTCACAAGGTGCTCTGTATTTCTCTGCAAAACTAGCTCCTCGCTTTGTTAAAGCAAAAGTCCTGAGAAAAATCTCCGATGTAGTGTACACCCTATCGGATGCCTCTGGGAAACACATCGGCAACTATCACGTAAAAGATATTGTCAAACTAGGAAGTGTGGACACAATAGACACCACCTTCACTAGGTCACACTCACATAACTAACAAACTTTTGGCTCTACCTTTGTCCCACGAGACTTGGCCCTCGTGCAGACAAATAGCATGTCTTAATGCGTTAGTTTCATATAAAAACTCGCTTTTTTTCGACCTCTGCAAGGTAACCTTTTTTTCTAAAAACACAGAAGTGTCAACTGTGGTTTTAAATCATTTCTCACCAATACTTGTACTATTATGCTCTTTTGTATAAACCCTTTGTTATTTTTGTTTCTTTGTCACACCTCACCGTGTAATGTTTATAATTGTACTAATATTTTGTACGTATCTTCTCTAGAACTGATCATTCTAGTCAAGAGACTTTTTCCACTTCCCGAACAATTTATGCTCCCGGAGTCGACCCTGGACATCATTTGTTAGTCGTTACCATTCTGACACTTACGACACTAAATACATAACTATTTTTTGTCATAAATACCACAAAAGTCACGTACAACATTGTTTTGTAAATATTTTTTATGTTCTTTGTTCTTCACATTGTTCTTTCACTTTGTTCTTCACATTGTTCTTTACATTGTTCTTTCACATTTGTTCTTCACATTTGTTCCAATGGGTTCCATCGTACATAAAACAATGGCCCCTTTGCAACATACACCCAATTGAGGTGAATATTCTACCCCTGTAACTTGTAATCATAATGCGTGTGTAAATTCCAGTTTGGTATCGTCATTTGATTCAAGTTTACATAGGTGTAACAAATAAAAAGTTACAATAACTTTGTTTTAAAGTTTTTTCAGTTTTTTCTAAAAAATTGAATGGCGCTCAACATTCCCATTTGCTCTAATTTGTTGTTTTTTCAGAATTTGATATTGACACGTCAATTCTGAAAAAGGTTGTTGTAAAGGGGAACAAACGCCGATTTGTCCTCCTCATCAATAACAATGTTACATACATAACACCTTTCGGTCACATTGAGTATGTAAAATCTTAAGATCTCAACTTCCTGACCCCAATTTGTTATATTATGTACTATATTTTGACTTAAATAAGCATTAATTTGCCTTGTCAAATACACCGAGCCAGGTCACTCATATTAAGTCATCCTGTGTCTCTAGGTGCCTTCTGTATCAAATTTGTAACATAAAGTTCACAACATTCGTGTTTGTGGCAATTTTGGTAACACCAAGTGTGTTTCCTTGTTTTTGTTTGGTCATTTTAAGTAAGTAAAACCCAATCAGGTCTTAAATAAACCACTACAAACCTTTTTTGTAAGCAAAGAGTAAGTAAAACCGATAAGGTCTCTTTCGCTATATGTGTGTCTTGTTTAAGACATCCTTGTAGGCATATGTTTTGTATTATTGCCAACTTAAAGCATAAACCCAACCAAAGGTTATGCCATCACAAACATTTTGTAAGCAAAGAGTTAGTAAAACCAAATAGGTCTCTTTTGCTATATTTGTGTCTTGTTTAAGACATCCTTGTTGGCATATGTCTTGTATTATTGCCAACTTAACGCATAAACCCAACCAAAGGTTATGCCGTTGTCATTTTTTGATAATACCAATAGCCACTACTTGATTGTTTTTGACATTGTGTATGTATCTTTTTTTTCCGGTATTGAAATGGTACTTTTTTATTATTGAACGTTGATATGTTATTTTCATGATACATGAGAATGTTACAATATCCACCATGAGACGAGGGATCGTTATAAAATCTAACACTATACATGAGAATGTTATAATATCTACCATGATACGAGAAGTTCGTTATAATTACTTTTTTTTACTGGCTTACATACACTGTGGCCAAAGAGATAATTTGTCCCATTAAATGGTTATAAATATCTATGTTGTACCTTTCCTTTCAATACTAGGGTTCTTTCGTAATTCGTTCAATTTCTACATGAGACGTGGAGACGTTATAATACTTACCATGATTCGTGCGAACGATACAATATCTTGTTGTTGTTTTCTTTAAATAAGTTGACACTATGTACTTGTTCTACATGAGACGTGGAGACGTTATAATACTTACCATGATTCGTGCGAACGATACAATATCTTGTTGTTGTCTTCTTTAAATAAGTTGACACTTTGTACTTGTTCTACCGGACGTAGATCATTTTACCCTGACTTGTCACCCTTAATTGGGACCCTTTTTGTATAACTCATGACACTGAGGGAAATTTCCTTCACTGTAGTGAGAATTTTTTTGTTCTCTTCAAACAAACATGAAGCTGTGCATTCAGCAATTTTTTACGCTAACTGATACCTGTGGACTTCTTGTCAGCGGACCCAAGAACCATCCACTATCCATTGACCATGGACTAGCCATCAGCTTCACTGTTGGTTATGAGGTATCGTGTCGTGGGAGTTAATTGAGACAGTGACACAAAACCACCTAACTCGTTGTCTGGGAGACGAATAAGAAAAACTCCCAGGTTTGTGAAACTTGAGCAAGGGTCTGTCATGTTCTCACAAACTGTAGAGGATTAAATACGACCCCTAATCTTTCACCAAATACACGTGAAAGATTAGATTGTTATTACTGTGTATTCTCCTTCACCTTTTCATCAAATTCATGCATATTTGTGTAAAGAGTTAGGAAATTTGCTGGTTGATATATTTCGTCCTCACATAGAGATCGAATTGGGAATTAGCTCAGTCACTATCAATTTTCGCTACTCAATCCTCCATCCTTCTCCCCTCCATCAAACTCTTGTACATTTGTAAAAGTTAGGAAATCTGCTGGTTGACCACATTTCGTTCTCTGAAAGAGATCGAACGGAGAATCAGCTCCATCACCAGCAGACCTTCTCGCTCATCGCCATTTTTTTTTTTCTCCCTCATTATCCTTGAGGTTAATTTCATGAATCTGGAAGGTGTACCCTACGCACATAGCGTATCGTCTGTCTATAAGACAATCTTTATCCATGAAATTTGCTTCAAATCTCTCCTTTTCACCCCATACCTAGGTAATCAACACATTTCTTGTAATTTTGAAAGTCGTAAGTTGTTATCGCTCAAGCGCTAACACCGGCCATGGAAGGCCAACTTCTTTCAGAAACTTGGTGTTACTACTGTACAACCACCTACCTATACCTTGTATATCAAATAGGTAACCTCACGCCAGTCGTGATAGTTTTTTGTCTCCCCAATCTCGGGATACTCATGGTATAGTCAGCATATTGCATCTCTCTCTACTCTCTCTCACTCCTCTCTAACCAACGACGTTTTTTTGTCTTTTTTGTCTTTTCTCTTGAACACAATTTGTTTCTCTCCAAACGTTTTGCATCATTGGTCTACTAGGCAGGTAAACTTCAAGAATTTTGGCTCTAATAATAACCTGTCCCTGGATTAAAAAGAAGACCAGCAGCCCTCCTCATCACCTGCAAGCTGAGCTTCTCTTCTTCGCCACCTTCACTTCCATCACTCACATCTCTCCAATCTCTGCGTACCAAAAACACCCGACCGCACCCAAATTAGGTGTGAGTCGTGCGTGCAGTTGCAAATCAAGTTGTCTCATCATTCAAACCACATTCAAAAGAACCAACCTCAGAGCATGCCAGCTCAAGGTTAATTATGTTCCTGCAATCAACCACCTGCGTTTGTGCAATCAACCACCTGCCGTTTGTGCAAATCAACCACCTGCCGTTTGTGCAAATTAACCACTTGCCGTTTGTGCAAATCAACCACTTGCCGTTGTGCAATCAACCACTTGCTGTTGTGCAATCAACCACTTGCCGTTTGTGCAAATCAACTACTGGCTGTCGTACAAATCAACCACTTGCCATTTGTACAAACCAACCACTTGCCGATGCGCAAACTCAACATAATAGCCATTACACGCAACAACCATCAATCAACTTACTGGTATTACTCCATGTTAATACCAACTTCATTTCACCTTGACAACCACTGCTCCACCACATCAGCATAATGGAATTCACGCTGGTACAACAACAAAACCCGGATACTTCTGGCCCTCCGCATCACCATCCCTCAACCACAACCAAGAAGCACAGTTCAATTTCTATGGCCCTAGTGATACTTGAGTGCAATCTCAAATGGGTCAAGTTACAGTGAAAATGTAACTTTATAACTTCAGTGAAATTACGTCTACTTGGTACTCTACGAAAACACTACGCTCTTCAAACTTAGCTTACAGACCAATGAAATTTTAGAGTCAGGTTGTTGTCTTTTCATCACTGCATAAACTTGTATGTTTGTTCTTTTCATCACTGCATAACCTTGTATGTTGTTCTTTTCATCACTGCATTACCTTGTATGTTTGTTTTTTCATCACTGCATAACCTTGTATGTTGTCTTTTCATCACTGCATAAACTTGTATGTTGTTCTTGTCATCACTGCATAACCTTGTATGTTGTTCTTGTCATCACTGCATAACCTTGTATGTTGTTCTTGTCATCACTGCATAACCTTGTATGTTGTCTTTTCACCATTGCATAACCATGTATTTTTTTCTTTGTTTTTTTTGTAAATCAACACTGTTTTTTTCTTCTCTCTCTACTTCCCTCACGACAAGGTGAAGAGGATTTTTAGCGCCTAAAGCTTCATTACCACGTCGCCTTTTACTGGCGGAGGGGGAATGTGTTACGTAATACAAGTCACCCTATAAAAAAGATGCATAATTTAGCCTCGCTTTCCCCATGCAAACGATCGTGGCGTACGTGTTAAAACGACACAACGCCGCGTGATCGCACAGACCACCCAGGGAGCGTTCTCGGCTCAACACTGCCCGCCACCGCCGAGCCCCGCCAGTCGAGAGCGGACCTCGGGCATTGCAACAGTGTGTTTCTCGCAGAGCGAACCACAAACGCTCACAATGTTCGAGCGCGCGGAATTACGTAATAATAGAAACAGACGCGATCTCGTGCCAGTTTCCTACTAGATGCATTTCGCCATCAAACTTACAATCATGTTTATTATTACGGTTCGGGCTTACTCAATGGAGTCCCGTTCCCGCGTAAAATCCCGAGTGCACTTCACCGCCTCAACTGACCCGCCGCCTGTGAGCGCGGGTACCTCTGGCTCAACATGATGCCCCTTACCTCATCGAGACGATTCGTAAGCTTTCAACCTTCCCCTTTTTCTTGTGTTCAATTCTCGTAAATTTCATGTAGAATCCACGCTTTATCTGGTCGTCATAAATTAGTAGAGAGAGTTAGTAGGGAGATCCATGTTAACCTGTATTTCTCGAGACATTTAATATACCTTGTGCCTTTTACTTATGTGTTATTATTGTGATGTCCTTTTCCAACCTCCTGACCGATGGACGAGCTGCTGATCAAAGAACTGCCCACCCCTGATTGTACACGAGTCGCCTGCTCTACCATTTTATCTGAGCTTAGCCAATTTAATAACCAGGTTCGAGTCCCGGTTTATCCATATCTTAGCAAACGTCATAACCTCGAAAATTGTTGAAAAACCGAATTTTTATGTTAAATTGTGGTTAAACACGAAAAATTGTCTAAAAAATCGTAAATCGTCATAAAACCTCGAAAATTGTTGAAAAACCGAATTTTTATGTTAAATTGTGGTTAAACACGAAAAATTGTCTAAAAAATCATAAATCGTCTTAAAACCTCGAAAATTGTTTAAAAACCGAATTTTTGTGTTTAATTATGGTAAAACACGAAAAATTGTCTAAAACATCGTAAGTCGTCGTAAAACACTGAAAGTTATCCATAAACCATGCAAAATGTGAAAAAACGTCATAAAACCTAGAAAAAAGTTGAAACACCGACTTTTTGTGTTAAATTGTGGTTAAACACGAAAAATTGTCTAAAAAAGCGTAAATCGTCATAAAACCTCGAAAATTGTTGAAAAACCGAATTTTTATGTTAAATTGTGGTTAAACACGAAAAATTGTCTAAAAAATCGTAAATCGTCTTTAAACCTCGAAAATTGTTTAAAAACCGAATTTTTGTGTTAAATTGTGTTAAAACACGAAAAATTGTCTTAAACATCGTAAATCGTCGTAAAACATAGAAAAACCGACTTTTTGTGTTAAATTGTGGTTAAACACGAAAAATTGTCTAATAATGCGTAAATCGTCATAAAACCTCGAAAATTGTTTAAAAACCGAATTTTTGTGTTAAATTGTGTTAAAACACGAAAAATTGTCTAAAACATCGTTAATCGTCGTAAAACATAGAAAAACCGACTTTTTGTGTTAAATTGTGGTTAAACACGAAAAATTGTCTAAAAATGCGTAAATCGTCATAAAACCTCGAAAATTGTTTAAAAACCGAATTTTTGTGTTAAATTGTGTTAAAACACGAAAAATTGTCTAAAACATCGTAAATCGTCGTAAAACATAGAAAAACCGACTTTTTGTGTTAAATTGTGGTTAAACACGAAAAATTGTCTATAAAATCGTAAATCGTCATAAAACCTCGAAAATTGTTTAAAAACCGAATTTTTGTGTTAAATTGTGGTAAAACACGAAAAATTGTCTATAATATCGAAAATCGTCGTAAAACACTGAAAGTTATCGATAAACCATGCAAAATGTATAAAAACGTCATAAAACCTCGAAAATTGTTGAAAAAACCGAATTTTTATGTTAAATTGTGGTTAAACACGAAAAATTGTCTAAAAAATCGTAAATCGTCTTAAAACTTCGAAAATTGTTTAAAAACCGAATTTTTATGTTAAATTGTGGTTAAACACGAAAAATTGTCTAAAAAAACGTAAATCGTCTTAAAACCTCGAAAATTGTTTAAAAACCGAATTTTTGTGTTGAATTGTGGTAAAACACGAAAAATTGTCTAAAACATCGTAAGTCGTCGTAAAACACTGAAAGTTATCCATAAACCATGCAAAATGTGTAAAAACGTCATAAAACCTCGAAAATTGTTGAAAAACCGAATTTTTATGTTAAATTGTGGTTAAACACGAAAAATTGTCTATAAAATCGTAAATCGTCATAAAACCTCGAAAATTGTTTAAAAACCGAATATTTGTGTTAAATTGTGTTAAAACACGAAAAATTGTCTAAAACATCGTAAATCGTCGTTAAACACTGAAAAATATCGATAAAGCAAGCAAAATGTGTAAAAACGTCATAAAACCTCGAAAATTGTTGAAAAACCGAATTTTTATGTTAAATTGTGGTTAAACACGAAAAATTGTCTAAAAAATCGTAAATCGTCTTAAAACTTCGAAAATTGTTTAAAAACCGAATTTTTATGTTAAATTGTGTTAAAACACGAAAAATTGTCTAAAACATCGTAAATCGTCGTAAAACATAGAAAAACCGACTTTTTGTGTTTAATTGTGGTTAAACACAAAAAATTGTCTATAAAATCGTAAATCGTCAAAAAAACCTCGAAAATTGTTTAAAAAACCGAATTTTTGTGTTAAATTGTGTTAAAACACGAAAAATTGTCTAAAACATCGTAAATCGTCGTTAAACACTGAAAAATATCGATAAAGCAAGCAAAATGTGTAAAAACGTCATAAAACCTCGAAAATTGTTGAAAAACCGAATTTTTATGTTAAATTGTGGTTAAACACGAAAAATTGTCTAAAAAATCGTAAATCGTCATAAAACCTCGAAAATTGTTGAAAAACCGAATTTTTATGTTAAATTGTGGTTAAACACGAAAAATTGTCTAAAAAATCGTAAATCGTCTTTAAACCTCGAAAATTGTTTAAAAACCGAATTTTTGTGTTAAATTGTGTTAAAACACGAAAAATTGTCTAAAACATCGTAAATCGTCGTAAAACATAGAAAAACCGACTTTTTGTGTTAAATTGTGGTTAAACACGAAAATTGTCTAAAAATGCGTAAATCGTCATAAAACCTCGAAAATTGTTTAAAAACCGAATTTTTGTGTTAAATTGTGTTAAAACACGAAAAATTGTCTAAAACATCGTAAATCGTCGTAAAACATAGAAAAACCGACTTTTTGTGTTAAATTGTGGTTAAACACGAAAAATTGTCTATAAAATCGTAAATCGTCATAAAACCTCGAAAATTGTTTAAAAACCGAATTTTTGTGTTAAATTGTGGTAAAAACACGAAAAATTGTCTAAAATATCGAAAATCGTCGTA
>JAIUSX010000866.1:0-12801 GCA_026573805.1 Hesperophylax magnus | reverse complement strand
TGACATCAAAGAAAATGTTACTTTAAACTCTATTTAAAAAAAAAAATAATAAAGAAATAGCCGACGTGTACCAACCAGTTTTGAGGTTGTGAGACCTTTTTAAGATATACAATTCCGTAGTATATCATTTTTATGTATCTGATAAGATTTAGCGAGCGTTAGAAAGTAAAATTCTGAAAATATGTTAATTGATTACAAAACATCGACTTTTCTTTACTTTCTATAAATATAATATGTGTGTATTATATATATAAACCTGAAGGAATTCTCTAAATTATAGCGAAAACCCTATCAAAATCTATTGCATAGTTAAGAAGAACTAAGCGCACAAACAGACAGTCGCGGATAGCGACTCTGTTTTATACTATTTAGTTTAGCGATTTCGACTTCTTGCTATTTTTTATTTATTCAAGAAGCTGCTCTTAAAATATCCAAACTTTGCGAGTTTCTGTTTTTTTCGGTAGCGCTATCCACAATATTATTAATGACGATATTACTCTTAAATTTTGACTACGAAAAACAATATATGTAAATACAAGTACCTACATAAAATATCTTCATGCAAGCGCTTTGTAGTCAGGAGTTTCTATAAATAAATATATATATTTATAGCGTCGTCTTTTGTGAAAGGCTCTGTAGGTTTTAAGTTTTATCAGAAATAAGTGATATGGTTTTACATAAGTAGTACCTACTCTAAATTAACCATCCATTGTTAAATACTTTATATTGTTATAATCATTATTATTTTTAAATTATTATGCAGAGTCTGGATTCAAGCGTCGTACCACACTGGAAAAAGTTATTAGTCCTGTCAATCTAATGGTATTTGCGTCATTTTTTGTTCTACATAAATAATAATAATATGAAAATTATTTCCTTGCTTGTACATTATTACTTTTACGTGTATGTATATTGTTGTGCATGTTCAATGAGATGTTATTATTGTGTATGCTTTATGGGATGTGTGGGATTGCACAAACCACCCCACATTCCGGAATAAACATATTATTATTATTATTATTATTATTATTATTACTATTATCTCATCAGACTTTTAAACACACACACAAACTCACACTTACACACTCTCTCTCTCTCACACACACACACACACACACACACACAAACATAACACACACATTGAAATATAGCACACTAGGTACTATACCATAATCCTATCGAATGGCTAAACATTGTGAAATTGTTTAAGATCTTATAAAGAATAAAACTTCCATAAATTTTTACCTTATAAGGTACGGTGAACTCAAGATATTGCAGGGGAAGATTGATGGAAATCGTTTTAAGGTAAAGAAGTCGCACCTCGGGGCTTCTAATCGTAAGTAACTGCTAAGAGTGCAGTTCCGGTTCTAGTTGCTCCGGAGTGGTGTCTGTGGGGTGAAGATTGTCTCGATGATAGGTAATCTCCGGTACGAGAGGGCACTAGGAGATTAATAAGTGGATTTGTAAAGTGTATTTTTAGACGAACAACTGTCGAAACCGGCGCGTGCTAATAACTTTTATTTCTCACGCAATTCAATATAATATAAGTTCATTAGTACAATTACATAGTATTAGATACTCTCGGTGCTGCTTGGCATGGTAGTTTGCCGTGATCAATGGCAAAATCTGAATAGACAGGTACTTCATGAGAAGGGGCCGCTTCTTCGACTCGATGTTGTATAATACGGCTCGAATATGGAACGAGTTACCGGCATCTGTTTTTCCTCCTTCATAAAACCCGCATCAATAAATCCCTCCCTCCAGCCCCTATCTTAACCCGCCTCACAACGCTGCCCAACAGGGTGGCGACATAGCTCCCCTGCCTTTACACTGTATAGTCGGGGGCGCTCCGTGTGAAGTGTCACATAAATTTATTTTCTTAAATGACAAAAAATGCCCTCGAATAAAAATGTCTGTAAAAATATGTCTATGTGGATACTCAAAGAATGTAATTTAAATTTATATTACAGTAAAAAATATATATTTAAATTGGTAATTTATCTACCAATATAATCCCATACGTATGAATTACAACTTTTTTTTATCTGATCCGCAATCTAGATTGAATTTCTAATTAGCTTCCTGATGGCATTTCTCTCTCGTTTCGGTATTGTCTGTCCTCCTTCTGTATCCCTCAGTTGGGATGGAAATAAAAGGTTTTTGGCGGAATAATCAGTGTTGGTATTTTCCAATCTAAATCTGAGTAATCTCAGATTAAGCCACGCGGATTAAATTTAACCATCACAATGTTAATTCAGTACAATCAGTCGCGACAGTATATTGCTTCTCTGAACTGACTGTATTGATTTAGTGTCTGGATTTCTGATTTCAGAACATTGGTTAACAATTAACTGGAATGGTTTATATATTAGAAAAAAAAAACCCATCTCGATAAGTCTTTGATGTTACGTTTTAAGTTATACACACGCGCGATCTACTGCACCTACATCAAACAAATTGGACACAATTTATTCAAAATATGAAAATTATGTAAAAACCATTCGTGTGGTGATAATTTCGCGTTTTTTTTTGTTTTATTGATTTATATTAATGCAATTACAAAGGAGATTCATAGAAATGAAATGGTTTATGTAACACTTGTAATTAATATAAAATGTTATGTTGTTTATTTTCGGCTACGAGTAGAATCGGATGGTCGATCACCACCATTCCAGAATAACTCGAAAATTTGGGAAACATTAAAAGTAGCGAACATTTTTTTTCAATAGAGACCCGATCTAAACAACACATGTCAAAATCACTACTACTTCACCTTTTGTAGGGCAAAACTCCCCACTGACTGGTCTAATATATAATATGTATCGATAAAATTTTCTATTTTCTTTTTTGTACAATATTTTTTTTAATATTTGTATAAGGCATGCTAATCTTCTGCACTGTTTAGAGGTATGATTATAAACTGTAATTTTGATGTAAAACCTTTTTAACGGACGCAAATTAATAAATAAATACATGAAGTTCTATTTTTCAGCGTAACACTTCGTCCCTCAAAAGCGTTTTCGAAATTTTATACATGGTTTTCCAATAAGAGGTGTTATTTTGAATAGCCCGCTATTTCGGTAGATGTTGCTTTTGAAGCTGTCATTTTTTGATATTTGACAAGTAGAAACTACGCCATTAATAAAAATGGAACGATACACGCTTCAACAACGCATTGAAATTATTAAAATTCACTTGAGTGAATCAAATGCAAATCATCTTGAGTGATGAGGCCCATTTCCACCTCGGTGGCTTCGTCAACAAGCAAAATTGTCGCATCTGGGGCTCGGAAAACCCAAGAGTTATTGTTGAAAAGCCTCTCTATCCTCAACGTGTGACTATTTGGTGCGGTTTATGGTCCGGCAGAGTCATTAGACCTTACTTTTTCGAAAATGAGGCTGGAGCAACAGTTACGGTGAATGGATTGCGCTATCGAGAGATGATTAATGATTTCTTATGGCCGGAATTGGATGGTATTGATCTGGACAACGTTTACTGTCAACAAGACGGCGCTACGTGCCACACAAGCAACGAAACCATTCATCTTTTACGATTGAATATCAAAATAACACCTCTTATTGGAAAACGTTGTATTAAATTTTTCTGATAAGGTTGTATGGCATTTCTGCAGTTTTATTTGGTCATTTTTTTCGATGCCTCTAAATTTAATTTGTCAATCTTAAGTTAGCTTACTTCGTTGTGTGTGCTAATAATTTTAGGAACAAATTAATATAAGAATTATTTTACATGTTCAATTAACAATATGTTATGATATTTATGTACACAAAAAAATATTATTTATTTATAGGGACCATACCTGTTCTACATAATACATAAATGTTTCATTTCTACCCCAAAACTGCCGTCTTACAGGTACCTAAAGTGAAAACAAGTCTGTATTATGACTGTATGTTGTTTTATTAACTGTTTTTTGTTTTTTTGTTTCAGGTAAGGAAGACTTCCAGGTTTTCTTAATTGGCTAGTTAGCAGTTTCACCATACAAAATGTAAGTTACTAATAGTAAAATAAAAAATAAAAAATTATAAAACATCTGACCCTTGTTCATACAACTAAATCAAGTAACCTGCCTAATATACCCAACAACATATTAATAGTTCTATAATTTTACTTAAAAACGTTCATTTAATCTTGATATTTCTAAATTCACGTGACACGTTAACTTTTGATCTGAAGTTAAGCTTAACTTTCCAGTATTTTTTTAAAATCCACTTCCCATTTCACAACGTTAATTATACTTTCATGTGACGTTGATTGATGAGTTTCGTTTTAATTAATGCAATCAGTTTCATTATCATAAAGTACAATTATAACATGCTGAAAAGTTCCGCAAAAGTTTCCGCCATTACCTACTTGCGTTTCCTGAAACTTCAAATATTATAGAAGCTTGGGAACTTTTCCGTTTGTTTATTATCCGTTTATTTTGCATTCTTGATATTTCCCAATGATATTATATGACCAGCGCGTTCCCTTGAAAAATCATAGGATAGTCTAAATTCTCGACAAATCAGTTTCAATTTTGGTAATGGAAATTATTAGAATTTTCCATTAAAAATATTATATTATAGATACCTATATAAATACCGCGACTTCTTCACCCAACAATCAGTTCCAATTTTGAAAATGACGCTTAAATTCAATACATGTTTGAGTTCATTGAATCATATTTCACGCGGGACTAACTATACATCACAGACAGTCGAAATTCGTAAATCTTTATTATTTGAGTTATTTTCTAAACAAAAAAAGTTTTTCTCTTAAAATTTAATTTTATGAAATTTCAATT
This sequence comes from Hesperophylax magnus, assembly GCA_026573805.1. Lineage (NCBI taxonomy): Eukaryota > Metazoa > Arthropoda > Insecta > Trichoptera > Limnephilidae > Hesperophylax > Hesperophylax magnus. Next base: position 7,997 of record JAIUSX010000866.1, on the reverse strand, counting down.
TAATTTTATGAAATTTTAATTTAATTCATTAAAAATTATTTGCTGGCGTTGTTTGTAACAGTTGTCAACTCTACATGTTCAAAATACCACACGGCAGGACAGATGTTCTAACACAGCATAGCATGGTAAAAGGATTATTAACTAAATTTTCTAAAACAGTAGATCAAAAAATACTCTTATATGAATCTTCTCAAATGTTGATAATGTCAAAATATGAAGTAGTAATGGATATCTAATTAATCTGTCGTATAACGTACGTATTTTTTTTTAAATAAAAAGCCCCTTGGACCTAATTATTATAGGCCGTCTTTTTTAAATGCTTACTGAGTACTAAAATATTTTTTTTAATCTAGAAAGTGTCTCGGATAAACATTACCGATTTTTATGTATGTGGGATACCAAATATACCTATTGACTTTTTCTAAAAGTCTAAATGAATATTCCAATTTTTTACTGGAACAAATTTTGATGAATGAAAATGATAAATGAATGAACAACCCAAGATCTCGGGTTCTGTTTCATATTTCGTTTAGTTTTATTAGTATTATCTTCTTCTTCAATGATATATTACATTGATGATTATATCCTCTAAAAGTTATAAAAGAAAAGTTGTAAATTTAAAAATAAAATGTATTATTTCTGGATGTGGTTGAATTTCTCATCAAGCTTTTCGAGGCGTTTACAGTTTTTTTTAAATTTAATCTTTCTCTTTGCGTGTGTAATCGTGTTTAATTATCCGTATTTTTTTTTTGTTTTATTTCAGGAACATTTACGTGCTACAAAAATAGGTACTTTCTCTGGGAAGATATATTTTATAAAAGTTACGTAGAGAGTTATTATAATTTATCTTTGGTGCGATTTAGACTTGTAAGTGGGTACTTTGGAATATTTTTGCCGCATTACTCTAGTTATCCAGGGCCGCGATTTAGAAACGCCTTCTCTAAACTGTGATCTTCTCAACACATGCTGAGAATTTCCCGGACGGACCGCATAACCAATGTGAATTTCATGACCAGAATATTCAAAGACAGAGATTGTCAACATTTACTGCACTGTACTTTGATCTGTATGAAAATAAAACAAACGAAATACTTGAGCTTTCTAAGGCGGACTCTGTAACGTAATGGCTTAGAGCACCGCCATCTTTATTTCTTAAACTGTGTTGCAGGAAATGTACTGAAAGTTAAAGATAACTGTTTTTGGACTTCGTTTGACCGTTTGTTCTATAGGTTTAGGATGAATTTTGCAAGCGGCCAGAGTTTATGCGAATGAATGAAACGATTTATTTAACGTTTTTGTAATATTTTGAATTGAATATTGTTAAAAGTACATTCGTGGTGATGTAGACACATTAAGGTCAGATACTTTGAATATATTTACGATTATAACATAGTTTAATTAATCTTTCTCTGTTACTAAAAGCTTAGTAAAATTTCGAATTATAATTTATTTGTTATATTGTATATCGAAAATCAAATAGTTGTGTATATTTACTGCCTTGACAGTTAAATCAACCAACATTTTCTTTTTAATCTGTATAATCTGGGCTGGAATATTATTTTTATTTTTTGCCTTCTTGGATAAAAATGTTTCTGTACTCAAAAATTTTTGTTGTCTACAGCACGGCCAGAGAAATAAATATGGCATTTGCTAAGACTGAACATGGATAAATTAAAAAGTTAAGAGACTCGTACCTTACTGAGACAATGTGTGGTTTCACCGAACTAGGTTCAGTTCGATACACTTGAGATTTAGTGCGTTTAGTATCTTACATAAATTCGTTCGTCCGACAGCTCAGGTACAAAAATCATTCGCGAACAAAACACAGATCTAATGGAGTTTCTTTCCATTCGTAAATACACACAAATCACTTATTAATTCAATAAATTCAATTATTTACGAGGCTTTTGGCTTTGAAATAGCGAACGTAGCAATACATTCGTGACTTGGGTGTAATATTCGTTGAAAACTTGTCATTCAATGAACACATCAACTATATAACTAATAAGGCTTTAAAGATGCTTGGCTTCCTTTGCAGAACTTTAACCGATTTTAAGTCCATAGATTGTATGAGAACCCTCTATATTTCATTAGTCAGAAGTCAATTGGAGTATAATTCACCTATTTGGTCCCCTTTATATAAAGTTCACTCCAATAATATAGAAAGAGTTCAGCACAAATTTCTTAAGTACGTAAATTTTAAGCTCGGAATTCCTATTGATTACAGTAATTATGTCAGTTTGATGAATCAATTGCATCTAATAACACTGTCTGACAGGAGAATTATTTCAGACCTGGTTTTGTTACACAGAGTCATTAACAACTTAATTGATAGTCCTGCCATCCTTGCCATTATTAAACTACATGTGCCGACTAGGAATACAAGACAAAATATAACATTCTTCTGTAATACATACTCGACCAACTATCAGACACACTCACTGACCAATAGGATGCATGATCTGGGCAACAAGTATGGGGGTGTTATTGATTTATTTATTGACTCCATATATAGAATTAAGCATAATCTACACCAACACTTTGTTGAATCCTACAAATTAGAGTAGCTTTGGTAAATTTATTTATTTATTTTATTAGGTACAATATTTTTTACAATTCAAGGTTTTCAGTAATGTAGGCCTCACTGGGTGGCTTGCCCGTGCTGAGGCCTTCATTTTATAATATAAAAAAAAATACATAATACATTTAATGAGAAAAATTATACATTTAAAAATAAAAATACATAATAATATATTTAAAATTAAAAAAAAAAATAGTACATTGAAAATAATCTTGTGTGTTTGTGAGTGATGTGTGTTTATATTGGTTTTGTCTGTTACGTGTAGGTTTTATTTTTATTTTATGCTATGAAATTTTGGTAATATTGTCTTTTTTGGTCTTTAATCCATTTTGTAATTTTGTGTGTGAATTTATTTTTATTTTCCTCAATTTTAATATCAAGTTTTAAACTGTTGAAAGCTTTTATTGCGTGGTATTGGTAGTGTCTTTGTCCAAAGCTTGAATTTACTGTCAGAGTTTTTATGTTTTCTTTGTACGCTTGTCTAACTGGTCTGTTAGTGTTATTTTGTGTATGTTGAAATTTATTTTTTTTGTCGAAAATGTAGTTTAGTAGTGTTTTAACGTATAATTGGCGTATATCTAGTACGTCACAGCTGTTGAATATTTGGTCTATATCAGTCAGTCTATGTTTTTTTAGTATTACCTTTAAGATCGTTTTAATGATTTAATGATTATTAGTTTTAATGATTTGTTTTATATGTAGTGTTGCTGTAATTTCTTTTTTACTTTATGTTACTCTTACGTTTTACTAATGTTGCTTCATATTTTTTAATATTTTCTCACTATACTTGTAATCACAATTTTACAAGTGTGTATTTTTTACCTTCTTTAAAATGGATTAAGTACATCTATTTACTGTCAATATCTCCTGTATAATACATATTCTCTTATTGTACTGCATCATGTATCACTTCTATGTAAAAGCTTTTTTGGGCGTATATATATATAAATAAATAAATAAATAAAACACACAAGTTAAAAAAATGACAACCTACTGCCAGTAGGACGTCTCATACAGCGTTCCGTATTCGTCATAGTTTAAGGGAGTACGTATGGAGTAAGCGTATCTTGTCATCTCGGTCGCACTCGTGATGTGGAATGTAGTATTCGCCGCAACTTTTAAGTATTTATTTTTTAAATTTAATTTGAATTTGGTGTGGCCAGTTTCTTCGATTCATTTTACGGAATATTTCAGTACAATATTGAAGTCACTTTGCAAAAGCTTGATATTTATTTATGAATGTAAATAAGTCTGGCTGACAAATGCTAATATGGTGGCACGTATATTAACTTTCAGTTGATGGATCTGCGCTGCTCAACAATAATTTGACAGGCCCTAACGCGAGCCAGCCCCACCAGTGGAGGTTGTTGACAGTTTCTTCGTTTAAATGCTAATGCTTTTACCAGCACATTCATACTTTACCCCTTACCCTCCCTTAAAACCTTAAACTTAACATTTATGTGAATAATCATTATGTTACAATCGACGAGAACACTGGTATGACTTATTAATTTATCCCGCATTGTCAAAATATGCTTTTCTGTTACATTTCGTACGTAATGCGAAACAACATCCCAGAATAACCTAACAATATTTAATTATTGAAGACAATATTAGCGATTCCTAAACGAAAATCTGAAGCAGATAAATCAGAAAATGATACGGTCACATCTAGAATTTGATACCATAATGATGTAGGACTTAGTTTAAAACCCGCTTAAATTAAATCCACGACGCCTGGATGTGAACCCGAAGGATGTGACACTCGGATATTAACGGATCATAATGTAGATGTAGATATTCTCGCCAACTTCATCGTAGCTTATTTTATTATTCACGCGTACATTACACTTACATTTCTAAAACTTGATACAAACGCTCAATTTAGTTATATATATTTTTTTATTAAAGCAATTAGGTAAATATGTATATTTAAATAGTATTTACAGTTTCTACATATTATTACGTAATAAGTAAGATCAAGAAAGGGAAGCTAGGATGGTTTGAGCATGTAGAGCGAATGAGCGAAGAAAGGAATGTAAGGAAAAAATACGATGCAAATGTGAATGGTAGCAGAAGTCAGGGACGCCCGAGGAAGACATGGCACAACCAAGTGAATCAGATACTTGAGTCGGGCCATGTCAAGAGTCATAATAATAGAAGAGTATGTATGAGACGATGTGTGAATGTGAATGAGGCAAGGAGTGTGTGCCAAGACCGAGTTGTTTGGCGGTCCGTCCTCTCTGCCTACCCCTGCGGATAAACGGCGTGATGGTTAGTTAGTTATATATTATGAGATTTGAATACCACTCTTCCATGGAAGTCTTAGCTTGGGTCTTAGCTTAGTCTTAGTTTACGGTACATTATTCTGGTTATTTATGATTAATAGTATTACAGATAAATGTATTATGTGATGTAGTAAGTACATACACAGCAGTGAGAAAGTAAAACGTAATTATATAACATGTTTGGTAAATGTGGTATAAATGTAAGTGGTTAAAACGTATCTAAAATAATGTGATTAGCAATAAAACTTAATATTATGTATATTTTCTGAGAACAAATAGTCATTTATGGAAAATGAATGAGACATAGGTTGTTTTAATATTTTAAAATTAGTTTAAAGATAAATAAGTTTTGATTTAATTTAGTTTTAAGTAAACTTTGATGAGGTGAGCACAACTCACGAAACATGCCGGTATCTAAATAATAAACGGTGGTTAAAGCGAAGTGTTTATTATTTTTTCTTATTTTTGTGGTAAATCGTACCAATCTCCTGTTGTACGCATCACAACTTAATCTTTTCCTTAAAATCTACATTCTAGAATCTTCCACAGCCGTTGTTTATCCCCGTTGTTCCTTGAAAATGTAAATTTGAAAGATTCGCAGAAGTTTTTTTCCACTTTAATGGAAAAAAGTTGATCTTATTACGTCAATCTCTTCCTTTTCGGCTTTGATGGATAATCCTTAGAGTATCCAACAATGCGCTGAAGGATGTATGAATCAAATAAGTTTCAGCAAGTAGAAAGGTTAGACTGAAGGTATAATATACTTGATTTCGCCTTCACGTATATTTAATTACATTCTTAGAAAACAGTTGGGTCCATCGATGGTATTTTCGTATTTGTTTAGATCAGATTAGACACGGTCTCCGGAAACTAGTGAATCTACTCCACATACGAGTAGATAGCATTCCTTTTTTACGATATGAGATTTTTAAAAACTTTATTCGTCTACTAAAGGGTTAAAAACTTTATGATCTGAGATTTAAAAACACTTTATTCTATTTATTCGTCTACTAAAGGGTTAAAAAAACTTTATAATCTGAGATTTTAAAAAACTTTATTCCGTAATTCGTCTACTAAAGGGTTAAAGAAACTTTATAATCTGAGATTTTTAAAAACTTTATTCTATTTATTTGTCTACTAAAGGGTTAAAAACTTTACAATCTGAGATTTTTAAAAACTTTATTCCATTATTTGTTTTCTAAAGGGATAAAAACATTATGATCTGAGATTTTTAAAAACTTTATTCTGTTCTTTATTCTAAAATTCAATAAAAATATAATAAGAAATAATAAATTATTGAAACAAAATTAAATACAACTGTAATTGTTGTTGTGAGTTATGTTTGTATATGTATTGTAATGGTCTTAAGAATAATGTTGTAAATTGCTCCGTTCCTTCACACCTTTAAAAAAAATCACTCGCTTGTTTCACCAAGTACCTACCTTCCACCTCTGTTTAAATATTATTTGCCGTTTCGCAGATTTCAATGCATTCAGTGTTCATATTATAGTTGCACGTAAATAATATATTGGTATGTGTTTTTAATTAATTAATCTATATTAAATTTTTTGAATATTATGCAAGTGACACCACTGATTATAATTTATTCATTTGTTTGTGTAGAAATTAATGATGATGATGATATTTTCCAAAAACAAAACCGCAATCTCTTATCACGGCAATCCTTATCTGTTCCACGATGTCATAAAACATTTTTTCATGCGTAATTATCGCTCATTAATAACTTATGCTCTTCTAAAATTCCCTCCTGGCAGCAGCAAAAGTGTCTCCTGTTTAAATCGCCTATCACTGTTTATCTTACTCCCTTTACTGTTTTCAATGTGTTACCGTTCTCAGGCACAAAGGTGTTTTCTTTTCACCGTGTCTGTATTTCCTAAACGATCAACGTCAACAAAAATTCAACCGTATTTTGTTTAGCCTTCAACTCATTACGTTCAATTTAACCGGTTTATGTTGATGGCGTTTAAATGTGTGTTTTTACTATTTTATTTGCTGATAAACGCCAAATTGCAATCATGTCTAGCACGGGTAAGCCACCCAGTGAGGCCAACATTACTAAATTGTACTAAGAAATGTAATATATTGTACCAAAATAAAATAAAAATATTATTGTTATTGTTAAATTATGTTGATGTTCACACATACCATAAAATAGAATGCAATAGATTCGAATTCCATATTTTAAAATATTTAACTGAGCGTAGCGATGTTCTGTTTTGGCATTTCATTTAATTTTGTAATATTGTTGTACCTACCTGCCTGAAGAAAGTTTGAAAAAATAATTGTTACATACATATTGAGAAGTGAATTTTCTTAGAACCTATTCTATATTTCTTTATTAGATAAAAACTGCGATTTATAAATAAGTGGGTCGACATTTAAGTACCTACTTAACAAGTCTTATGATTTTAGAAGAAATTTTGTTTTCTTTTTTGTTTATTAAATAAGAGAGAATTGGAATTATAGAGGTATACATTTATCTGTGTTTATATGGATATATGTATGCGTGTGTGTGTAGATATATATGTGTGTATGTGTGTATGCATGCTTGTACGCATTCATGTATACACATGGTTTAATTTGTCTTGTATATATATATATAAATTGTGTAAAAACAAATTAAACCATATATATATACAAGACATATATTATACATATGTTTATACGTGTATATATATATACATTTTCTCTTATGATTTCCTTGTTTTTAACATTTCTTTGTTTTTAACCTTTCTTTGTTTTCTTTGTTTGTTTATTGCTTTTTAACTTTCTTTATCTTTATTGCATGATGTGAACATTGGTTATTGGGTTGTAACCTAATTCTTTTACTTATTTTTTCTCTCTCTCTATGCATGTTATGTTATAAACCTGTTAATGTTCCTAATAAAATAAAATAAAATAAAGACAAATTAAACATTTGTTGCTCTGAAATACAAAGTTTTATTTTTAATTTCACATTTATTAAAATACTAATTATATTATCGTAACGTTACAAACATTACCTGAAATTCAAAGAAACGACATTTAAAGTTTATTTGTCGATCTTTAAACAAATTATATATTTCAATCACTCAAATGTCAGCCACGTGGCGAGTAAACAGTAATGC